>JASDQU010204641.1:0-18190 GCA_032191745.1 Picea mariana
AAATCCGCAGTCAGAATGAATGCAGCCTGCGGAAATCAAGTATTTCCGCAGGAAAATATATATGCAGCCTGCGTACTATCTTCAAAAGTGTGATTTTGAGAAGCTGATAAGTGTAACTTTCTTCATGAAAATGATCTTAAAGAAGAGTTAGATCTTCCATCATCATGTCATTATCATGTCATCATTTTGATAACCAAAAATGTGGATAACATGGACAAACATCCTTCATGTGGAGGATGGTCCAAGTTGAAATATTATTGGTGGAGAGACATTTTCCTTGAGTTCATAGCAGTGGTCAGAGGGAAAATGGTCCAGGATAGTCATTCTTCTAGGATGTATGTTCGATTTAGAAGAATGGTCCTTGTAGCCCATGGCGTGGCTTTCGGCATCTGTTGGAACAATTATTCTTCTACGACATATGCTTGAATTATAAGAATGGTTATTGTATCACTTTGTGGAGTGAGTGACTTATTCAACATCATTCCCGATTACTCAAGTGGAGTATGGCTTCGAGAGATGATGCAGTTAATGCTATCATATGATATTGATAGTGATGATGTTGCTCTTGATTTGATCTACGTGATCATGAGATAGCCTGTGTGGCTATGATGATGCTACTAGTTGAATGGTCTGTTTTTTCTCAAGACCATTTCCTTTAATACCTCCCTAGCTAGGAGGGAGTGCTGATATTATGGTAGCTTCAGGAGGTATTAACCTCCACGTGTAACCTTTGACAAGACTAGAATATTTCAGGAAGCAAGAGAAACCCTAAAACGTTGGATAATAACCGTAGAAGATAAGTCAACTCAAGAGAATATTTAATATTGAGTTATTATCCTCCATAAAGAGAAGTCAAACCAGTCAAGTGAGATAGATAAGTATAAATAGAGGGCGCTAGATCTCATTTTTCACTCTCACTCACTCACAACTGCATAAGACTAGTGGTGCACAAGTTTGGAGAGGGAGTGCAACTACAACTGCTACAACTAGTATTTTGGATTTTGGTTGGACTTTCTCTTGGTCATGGCTTGGACTTGTTTCTTGGTATTTGGTTATTCTTTCTTGGTGCACTAGACTTGGAAAAACGTGAACTACCTTGGTTGGCTATTGGTCTGCTTCCAGATTATTTTGTCTGTCAAGGTTAAGGTGCTTGGGTGTGGCCTTTGTGCCTATGGTTGGGTGACAATATTGCTATACTGTCTATGGAAAAATGAGAAAATCTCTTTATTTCAAACATGAAGGTCTTGGAATGAGGTCTTGAGAAGGTTCAAGGGTTGACAGGTAGTTTGAGTGACCCACCAAGTGTGAGTACCTGCCTGAGACACAAGAAAAACAAGCATGTGTTCCAATATAATCAAGTGGACAAGCAAGTGATTTTTTCTTTCCCTAATAACAAGAGTTAGTAACTAATTTATATCAACAAATAAAGATATCTAAATCAACATAAAGTGAACATAAGACTAGTTAACCAATGTCAAAGAAAAACTAGCAATTGACTATGAATTATGTGAAGTACTTTGAGAGAAAGTAAGAGGGATGTTACGAAATGATTTTCTGCAGTAAATTATCAGCCTTATGGCTGTAGCATTTAAAGGTTTACAACAACAAAATCAACCATCAAAATGTTCCCCAAATTAGCCTAAAAAGTGCACCCTAATTTGTATATTAGGTGAGTGAAGTTTGGGGAGTTTCTTAGGGTTAGTTGTAAGATATTAATCGTCTAGGGTTAGGCTTTTGTGTAGACTTATGGTTGTAGGAAAAAAATTATTACAACAAACAAACTATTGGGAGAAAGAGGATGCCTCAATGAGGCAAGAGAGCCAAGGGCTCAAAGAAAACATTCCAAAAGAGATAGACTTATAATTCACAAAAAATTCCTTTTCCCAAGGAAATGATTTTATATCTCCAATGCAATAATAAATGAATAGTGCTCTTAAAAATTGGGTTAATGGGGTCATGCATATAAAGATATTGAAAATCTACCTCCTTGGGGGTGTAAACCCTCTTACTCCCCAAGGAAAGTTTCTCTAGCTAGGGTTTAAGCTAAGAGGGTGTATGCCCTTATACTTCTCTTAGCAAACCCTTGTTTAAACAATAACATGAAGCATAAAATGATGAAGAGTATTGTGGGGGTGTATTCCCTTATAATTCCCACCTAGATCCTAGCACAATAACCTTGACTTGAAACAAATGATAGCATGCAAGTAAAGACCATACCAATTGAAGGAAAAATGCCAAGATAATCCACCACAATAGCAAGAGATAATCCTTCCAAGGCTAACACATCACTTCCATCGACCATTACATCAAGAGATAACCATAAACAAGAGTCAAGAGAGACAAATTTTCCAAAGGTAGCGAAAATTTCAGACCAATACTTCTCACAAGAGGGAGAGTTATGTTAAAATGAGATCTTATGATCTCTTATTTGTACAAAATGTCACCAAGGTGACTTGTACACATATTTAGAGGTAAACCACAAGACTAGAGCTCAAAAACCCTAATATTCCCCCCTTAACAAAGTAACATCAAACAATTCATTAAAAATTCACTTTTTCACATAAGAAAAACCCTAATTCATATGGATGTCACCACTTTAGGGGACGTTTTGGAACAAAGAGGAGGTCGTTGGTGATGGATGAGAGTGGAGGGGTTTCCCAAATCCATATATCAAGAAACAAGACCAATTCCTTCATGATTTCCTCAAAAATTCCATGTGCCATTGTATGTCACGTCACCACCATGCCCTAACCCCCCCAGGTGACATCATGCTAAAAAAGGAGATGTTTTACCTCTCCTAAGGAAAACATTTGGCATGTGGGGGATAGGATACATCGTCTAAGTCATATAAAAGGCCTTTCAAGTTTGATATTTCTCATCCGGCATGCGATCCCTTGGCATCCACCTGTGGGATTCAAACCCCATGAAAGCCCAAGCTAGGCTTCTTCTTCCAAAAATATCCACCAACTAGGTCCTGCAAAAACAAATAAGCATGCCCTCCAAGGATCTCAAGTCATAACATCATGATGTGAATCCAATCAATAAATGAGCCACCTAAGCATGTGCATCAAATATCACTATATCAAACAATTAATTGCTCAAAGACATTATGTGACTTGTCAAGCTTGAATATGGGAGGGTTGTCAGGGTGTCCTATTAGGTAGATCTTTCTCTAGGTCAAGGAAAGTTTCCAAGAGATCCTTCTCTAAGCCATGTAAAGTGGGTGAGATGGTTGGGGTCAAGACTCAATGGGTGTAGGGATCATGACATACAAGAGGTCGTAGTGTCTCATTCATGGGTGCCTTTGTAGAGGGTGTGTGGTACCTTCATCCACAATGCACTTTTTTCAAGCATATTATTTTCCATTCTTTTATTATTTCATAATTTTAAGGGAAGGTTGAAGGTCACTGCCCTGGCGTAGTGTCTAGATAATGGCAATGTCACCCAAAAACACCTAGTGGAGATGAGAAGGCTGGCTTGTGATGAGATCCCCTTTCTCTTAGCCATGCAACTAAGAGCTATTACCATGGTTTGGTGACCAAATGATGGTAATGTCATGCCACTAGATATTCATGGACATGAT
The DNA here is from genome assembly GCA_032191745.1 of Picea mariana. Classification (NCBI taxonomy): domain Eukaryota; kingdom Viridiplantae; phylum Streptophyta; class Pinopsida; order Pinales; family Pinaceae; genus Picea; species Picea mariana. The sequence goes on from JASDQU010204641.1 coordinate 3,584, forward strand.
AGATCAGTTCATGATGAGACCTCCTATCCTTCAACTAACCTTTTAAGCATTTTAAATCATATTTCATTGCGGGTCCCCCTTTACTCAAAGATAAGCATTTCACTACTTTCTTAGGTGATCCCTGGGCGAAGCATATATAAGGTTAATACAATGATTTTATCTTTTACCCAACATCAATCCTTTTGGGCCTTCATCCCCTTCTTCCCATAGAATGAGGGATACCCCCTTCTTGGGTCAATACACCCTAAAATCCCACGAGATAAGGAAATGAGGGGGAAACAATGATGGAAAGTGGTAATTATGGTCGAGAATGGTACGATGGATCTTCAAGGGAGTTCCTAGTAGCAAACCCATCCCCAAGGAAGTCCACTTACTAGGGCACAATGTAAACCACCAAGGTGAAGCAGGGAAAAAGGCATAATGTCTAAGCATATATCATGAAATATATAGCAATCTAAGATACAAAATACTCAAATGGATTAAGTATTGAAATGATGCTCACCCTAATACTGAATTGTACCTCATGGAGCAAGGCCCATTTCCTTCCAGAATTAGCTGATGTGGTGGATGGAATTTGGAAATATGCGACCATCTGTGGTGGTGAGGGGGTCTCCAGCTGTGAAAAAGGATACTCTTGGTCATGTAGTCTCTTGGCACTCCATATTTGCAACCTGAGGGCCTCGAGACATAATATCCTTAGTTATCCACAAAATGGGGATAACATCTGGCTCCTACTTGGGGACATGTTCTTGCCGTAGAGTGCATAAGAACCGCAACATCTCCTGGTATACCTGTGCCTGCCAAAAACTCAGACAAAGGGATCAAAGCATCTAGGGTGGTGCTACCAACCTTCATCCATATATATATATATATATATATATATATATATATATATATATATATATAAATGAAAACTAAACTAGAAAATAATTTTTTTGACATTTTTTCAAAAACTTTTAAGCTAAGCATGAAATCAATATGCAAGTAGAGAAAAACAAAAATGAAATGCATATAAACTAGTATGAGAAATAAAGATGCAAATGTAGGGGAAAGAAAAATGACTTACCTACTTACCTAGGGAATGGGCCCTGAAGAAGTCATGTGACTTTGATGTAAGTTTGGAGAAGAGATCCATCCACTGGTAGTGGCATCTTCCTCCCGTCTAATGCTGTTAGATAATACCTTTCTTTATCAGAATTTTTCTTGATAATGTAAGGGCCAAGCCATGAGTTTTTATCTTTCTAGTCATATCTGGTCTTGCCCTTTCTTTTTTCCCACATGAATGCAAGGATTCCTTCATTGAAATCGATGCAAGGTGTATTCTTATCGTATGGAGGCTCTATGTGGACCATCTCTTTAAAAAATTCTTCATGTTTCTCATCTTCTTCATGTATGATATGCATAGACCCCACTTCCTTCCCATTGTATTTTGCAGTCTTATTCTTATCTGACAATGGGAGAAACATCTCTATGGAATCTTCTTGTATGAAGGGTAACTCAGATGGATCATACTCAAAAACCTATGGATGCATATCATAGTAGTGTTCATTGACATTATTATGTCCGCATATCTTTCTTTTCCCTGTTATGTAATATCTCATATGTTCCATCGCCCATGGGAATATATGCATGTGTAAGGTTCATGCTAAGAAAAACCCCAAGGGTTGAGGACCAGGTCCTCGACAAGAGCATCCCCCAGGCATCCAAAACATCGATCACCAATATGTCCATGAGGATGCTGATATGTGGAAAATATATAAAAAACACCTCAACATCTTCACACACACCCAATACCTAGACCCTCTGTGAACCAATACCAAAAACATTGTCATAAGGTTGGGTTGTCTTCAAACCAAGTTGTTTTGTTACCTCCAATGACATGACATTCGTTGAGGCCCCTAAATCAAGCATGTACTTGTTCAAGTAGAGGCCATTCATGCCTAATGAAATATAGAAAGGAGGGTTCTTGTCCCTTGGCCAATCAAGATACATAGTGTTCAAGATGATGGGAGGATATTCCTTCTCGGTAGACACATGCAAGAATTTCAAAAATTCCCTTTTTACAGAAGGGATCTTACACATATCTGTCACTCAGACCGTCATATTTAGTTTTCCAAACATGCTTGCAACATCTATATTTAACTGAATATCATATGTAGGAGTTCGCTTTGGAAGAAACTCACATACTGGAGGTGGAGGTGGTGGAGCCACCTTTTCTGCTAATGGAAGAGGAGTATCAGGATGTGACGGAGGGGTTGGATATTTATTTATTCTAGTGTAGGTTAGAGATTCCATCCTCCTCAATTCATTTTTTTGATCATCTGTCAATTTATTGAAGGCCCAAAGTCTCCCCTCTCTTTCTCCTCTTCTTTTGGCTTCATTGATCTTCTCTTGGGTAACTTTTTCCTCTTCGAAATTGCAAATCATATCAATGAATTTCATGTCATCAGGAGAATATTCATCTTGTCGGGGGAACTCATCTGCCCTGTGGGGTTCTTGGAATGGGAGGCACCAAACTTCTACATCAACTATCCCGACAGGTTTCAAAGTATCTGAGGCCTTTGCCTTTTGTCGAGGTCTTGGTTTCCAACCGATGACATCTCTCTGTTGTTTGGAAAACTAAGGTCTGGGAGCATATTGATTTCTTTCTAATGTATTCATATGGATCATAAGCTGATTCTGCACTTGAACAAATTGAGTATTCATTTGGTCTATCTTTTGAGTTAAGAGAGCAATCAAATCAATAACACTGTTGTTGGAAATTTTAGTCTTTGCTTATGCTTTGACACGAGGGTAGTGAGAATGTTCCACCCTTGAATCAAGGATATTCTCTTCGATGTATACACTGTACTCTTTGGCTAGTGCCAATGATGTGGGATTTTTTTCTTTGAGAATAAATCAAAACTTCCCTTCGAAAAAATTCATGTAAAGGAGATGGACTGATGATGTTGTAGGATGGAATTCTATTGGAGTTTGATTATACAACCTATCAAACATGGAATTGAATTCCTTTACCGTATCATTCTCCTTTTTATATATCTGATTAAATTGATCCCTAAGTGTCCCACCATCTGCCTTTGTTGACCATCTATTCTTGAAAGAGTTGGAAAAAGCATCATAAGATGTGAGATGATTGTCAGGTAGTCCTATGAACCAATCAAGGGATTCTTCATTCAATGATGAAGCAAAAAACTTCATAGCCACATCTTCATGCTCAATACTTGCATTGTCCATGTCCCGACCCATGACATAAAGATGATCTTCAGTGGTTAACACATTTTTTTCTGGGAACTTTGGCAACCACTTGTTGACTTGTTTTGGCATTGTATTAGGGTAACCTTGGATATTGTCCATGTTAAGGGTATTGTAGAGGTATTTTTACCAAGGGCGAGCCATTGGAGAAAGAGGAAGGGTATTATGGAAAAGGGTTTTAACAATTGGAGGCTTGAGACGAGGCCTTCTTTGGTAGACTTGAGAAGGCTTGAACCTCCCAGGGGGAAAAGGTTTGGGAAAGGAAGGTTTCTGGGAAGGTGGAGTCGCCAGATGAGCTTCAATATGAGCTCATCAAGGAAGGTGGAAAGGGAACGTCCCTAGGGTGGATTCACTAGGAAAGCTAAGGGAAAGGATTTGGAATAAATTTCCAAAGTGTCGTTAGGGTTCCGAAGAGGATTCAAAATCCTCCCCGGAAAAGATGCCAAAATGTTATCGTACAAGTTGTATTTTGGGAAAATCCCTACCCAACCACTAAATGGCGACAACTAAGACATCACTTACCCACTATCATCTTAGGCAGGTGTCCCCGTCACTTTAGAGGTGAGGTAATCACCTCAAAGGGGGAATCCCAGTGACCCAAGGGGGAAAGGGATGAAGACGAATGAAGATGGAGATGAATTCCCTAGAAGTCAAGTGTAAATGGTATGAAGGTATTGGAAAGAGGTCTTGAGAAGGTTCAAGGGTTTCCAAGTAGTTTGAGTGACCCACCAAGTGTGAGTACTTGCTTGAGACACAAGAAAAACAATCATATGTTGCAATATAATCAGGTGGAAAGAAAGTGAAGCTTTATGTTCCTAATAACAACAGTTAGTAACTAATGTATATCAACAAATAAATATATCTAAATTAGCATAAAGTGAACATAAGACTAGTTAACCAATGTCAAAGAAAAAATAGCAATTGACTATGAATTATGTGAAGTACTTTGAGAGAAAGTAAGAGGGCTGTTATGAAATGATTTTCTGCAGTAAATTATCAGCCTTATGTCTGTAGCATTCAAAGGTGTACAACAGAAAAATCAACTATCAAAATGTTCCCCAAATCATCCTAAAAAGTGCTTCCTAAATAGTAAATTAGATGAGTAAAGTTTGGGAAGTTTCTTAGGGTTAGTTTGTGAGATATTAATGGTCTAAGGTTAGGATTTTCTGCAGCCTTATGGCTGCAGGAAACAAGTTAGTACAGCAAAAAAACTATTGGGATAAAGAGGATGCCTCAATGAGGCAAGAGAGTCAAGGGTTCAAAGAAAAATTTCCAAAAGAGATAGACTTATAATTCACAAAAATCTTGTTTCCTAAGGCAATGATTTTATATCTCCAATGCAATAATAAATGACTAGTGCCCTTAACAATTGGGTTAATGGGGTCATTCAAACATCGAGCTATAGAATCTACCTCATTGGGAGCATAAACCCTCTTACTCCCCAAGGAAAGTTTCTCTATCTAGGGTTTAAGCTAAGATGGTGTATGCCCTTATACTTATCTTAGCAAACCCTTTTTTAACCAATAACATGAAGCATAAAATGATGAAGACTATGGTGGGGATGTATTCCCTTATACTTCCCACTTAGCTCCTAGCACAATAACCTTGACTTGAAACAAATGATATCATGAAAGTAAAGACCATACCAATTCAAGGAAAAAATCCAAGATAATCCACCACAATAGCAAGAGATAAGCCTTCCAAGGCTAGCACATCACTTCCATCAACCATAACATCAAGAGATAACCATAAACAAGAGCCAAGAGAGAAAAATTTGCCAAAGGTATCGAAAATTTCACACCAATACTTCTCACAAGAGGGAGAGTTATGTTAAAATGAAATCTTATGATCTCTTATTTATACAAAATGCTACCAAGGTGACTTGTCCCCATATTTAGGGGTAAACTACAATACTAGGGGTCAACAACCCTAATCTTTTCATTTAAATTTCTGTGGTGAGAATTAAGTTCAGAAATAGTCGGAAAATCCACAGTGTTGATGACAAGATGTCATCAACACTGTGGATTTTCTGACTATTTCTGAACCCTAATCTTCCCCCATTAACAAAGTAACATTAAACAATTCATTAAAAATTCACTTTTGCACATAAGAAAACCCTAATTCGTATGGATGTCACCCCTTTAGGGGATGTTTTGGCACAAAGATGAGGTCGTTGGTGATGGAGGAGAGTAGAGGGGCTTCTCGAAGCCATATATCAAGCAATAAGACCACTTCCTTCATGATTCCCTCAAAATATCCATGTGCCATTGCATGTCACCTCACCACCCTGCCCTAACCCCCTGGATGATGGTAATTTCATACCACTAAATATTCATGGACGTGATAGATCGACTCGTGATGAGACCTCCTATCCTTCAAATAAGCTTTTAAGCATTTTAAATCATATTTCATTGTGGGTCCCCCTTTACTCAAAGAAAAGTGTTTCAATTCTTTCTTGGGTGATCCCTAGGCCAAGAATATAGAAGGTTCAAACAAGGATTTTATCTTTTACCCAACATCAATCCCTCTGGGCCTTCAACCTATTCTTCCCATATAATGAGGGACAACCCCTTCTTGGTTCAATACACTCTAAAATCCCAAGAGATAAGGAAATGGGGGGAAACAATGATGGAAAGTGGTAAGTATGATCGGGAACAGTACGATGGCTCTTAAGGGAGTTCCTAGTACAAAACCCATCCCCAAGGAATACCACTTACTAGGGAACAATGTCAACCATGGAGGTGAAGCATGGAAAAATGCATAATGTCCAAGCATATGTTATGAAATATAGAGAAATATAAGATACACCATACTCAAATAGCTTAAATATTGAAATGATGCTCACCATAATACTGACTTGTACCTCATGGAGAAAGGCCCACTTCTTTCTGGAACCCAGCTGATGTGGTGGATACAATATGAAAATCTTTGACCATCTGTGGTGGTGAGGGGGTCTCCATCTGTTCAAAAGGATACTGCTAGTAATGTAGTCTCTCAACACTCCAGATCTGCAACCTGGGGGCCTTGAGACATAATCTCCTTAGTTATCCACAAAATGAGGATAACAGGTCCTATGAAGTAAACTGCCCATTTCTCTAATGGTTGAAAGTCTATCACTAAGTGTAGTGGAATTTGGTCCCTTCTTGATGGTTTCACTACTCGTTGGCATACATCAAAACATTTAGCATAGTCCTTAATGTCTTTAAACACTATCAGGTACCAAAGTATTTCCTGTAGGATCTTGTGATCATGGATTTCCCTCCATAGTGTTCTCCTACAACACCATTGTGATATTCCCAAAGAATGTCTATGTGTTCATGTGACAGAACATAACATCAGATAATCACAGTTATTCCTAGCTTGTATAGTTGACCTATGATGCATTGGTAGTTTTCAACGTTAGAAACCAATCGTTTCTTCTGCATAGTTGTGAAGTAGTTCAACACTACTTTAGTGGTGAGGAAGACTATAATGTCTTCTAATCTAATGTGGTCATCATCTAGAAGTTGGTCATCTATGGATCCTTTTTATTCACTAGACTTGATTTTGGATAGGTGATTGGTGTCCACATTATATCTCCTTGGTTTAACTACTACCTCAAAGCTAAACTCCCAGAACAAGAGTAACCATTTGAAAATGCTCGTCTTTCAAGTACAAGTTTGTTCACTAGGTATATTAGTGTCGAGTTATCCATATAGAATTTGAAATGGCCTCCCAGTGGAAAATGTCCAAATTTTTGTGGAAGATACACCATTTAATACCTTTTCATTTTATTGCGTCATAGTCATATTCAACATGGGATAATTTGCAACTTGCAAAATAAATTGAATGGTAAATATTTCCTTTTGGTTGTGCTAGCATAGCTCCTAGTGCTATCCTTGAGGAATTAAATCAACCAATGTATATATAAAAGAATCAAGGCACTTACCATTTTCTCACTGAGTATGTCGAAATATGCTTGGAACTCTTGCATCCATTTTAATTCTTCTAACTTTTTCAATAATCTCTCTATGGGATTTGTTATCGAGACACAATTTCGGATAAAGCTTCTATGTGCTTCAATGTATATCTTAATGTTTGGATGTTTTATGGAACATGTAGGTTTGAAATTATTTGATTTTTTTCTTGATCAACCAAAATACCATCTTCATAGACAACATGACCTAGTAGAACCCCAAATAGTGTGCAAAATATGTACTTATTTAAATTACAAAATATCTATAGCTGTCAACACCTTTCAAACATAAGTTGCAACATGTCAACATGTTCTTTGAGTAGTTTGTAGATGATCTAGTTGTCCATATATAATTATATGAATTTATGTATGTAGCCTTTAAATGCTCTATAACTATCCTAGAAAATAATGTTGGGGAATTCTTTAGCCTAAATGGCATCGCATTATAAGCATAAGATCCCCATTATGTTGTGAAGGTTTCTTTCTTCTTGTTCTCTTTAGCATATGAACCTAGTGATACCTTAAGAACTCGTTTGTTTATGAGTATGTCTCTTTCCCTATGATGTGGTACATCACTTCATTATTGAAAGGCATAGAGTATAGGTCATGAATGCAAGTTGTGTTCAACCCTTTGAAGTCTACATTGACCTTGATTTCACCCATTTTGTTATTCTTATCCTAGATAATATTTGAGTTGATCCAATCAGTTTCTTCTATCAGGAATATCAAGATCGTTGTGAGAATCTTATCAATTTCTTTCATTATTTTCTTAATGCATGAGTTAAGCCTATATATTCTCTTTTGATGGGATCATAATTTAGTTTAATTTCTATCTTCATCTTGCCTAACCTGCCTTTAATGCCTTTCAATTTTTTGAAGTTTTAAGGAATGATGTATTTGTATTCCTTCAATAGTGCTTCTAGTTCTATGACTATTTTCCTATACTAGTAGTCCCTCACCGTTGTTAATCAAGGATTTTCTTGTGAGATTATGTTTATGTTTTTCACCTTTACTACTTCTTAGTAGATACTATTATCGCGTAATCTGTAGGTTGGAAAAGCCTGACCCAATCCACAATATGGTGATAATTGTGGGAGAGTCTACTCACTGTCACCTTAGATAAACCCTCCCCTCGCTTTAGTGAAGGATAACTCCAACACAAGGGGGGAATCTCGAGTGACCCTAAGGGGAAATTAGATGGAAAGTGAGGTTGTGGAAGTGAAGACCCTATAGGTCAAACTACTAAGTGGAGGATGACTCAAAAATGAGTCTCGGAGATGGTAAAGTGTTTCCGAGTGCTTGAGTATCTGTGGAGGGTTGTTGTACCTGCCCAAGACAGAAGAAAACACAAGATACAAGAACAATAATCTAATGGATGAGAAATTAAATCTTTCTATCCCAATTAGCAGAAGTATATAATGAAAATAAATCAGAAAATGAAAGAGTAAGAAGAGCTTCTAAACAAGTCACTAAAATCCAAGAGAATATGCAAGATATTAACTAGCAATTACTAGTGAAACTCAAGTATGATAGAACAAGACTTTAGCAACAATTAAAGGCTGTTAAGTACAAGTATTGAAGAGATATTATTGCAGCCTTATGGATGTAGAAAAAAGTTTCTACAACATAAAATTGCAACCACTGAAACATGAAGTAAACCACCCAAAATAATCACACCAACTAGTAGATTAATTTGGTAGCCCTCTAGCAAACTCTGATGGTTATAAAATGAGTAAATTTGAAAGTTGTGAGGTGTTTTTCTGCAGCCCTAGTGTCTGTAGCTTAAGTTTATAACAGAAATAAGATTTACTTGGAAAAATATGACACCCTATGGGCATAAGAAAGCTAATAGCATGTAGAACTGATTGCACTTCAAACAATTTGAAAATCTCGTAAAATCACATTACCCAACGCAAGTAAATTTATTTCTCCAATGCAAATTTCAGATTAGTGCCTTAAAAATATTGGGTAAATGGAGTCCTGGGTTGTAACAGTTAGATCTAAAATATCCCTAGGGGTGTAAATTCTTTTACTCCCTAGGGCATGCAAATCAAACTTAGGTAAATCTAGGAGGGTGTACACCCTTGTAATCCTCCTAGGAACCTTGCAAAAATTGACTTGTCACCTAAAAAATGAGATGAAACTTGATGGAGGGTGTATGCACTTATAATCCTGCTAGGGTTTCAACCAATAACAATTAAGAAACAAGGAAGAAGAACTAACAATTGTATATTTTCCTTACCAATTTCAAGAGAGATGCAAGATAAAACCCTAGTTCACCAAGCAATGACCATTGATAAGAAAGAGAAAAGACCTCCAAGAGGTGCACACCGCCTTAGCTCCACAAATCACCAAGAGAATTCACCATGAGACATTTTCACAAGACAGAGAGAGAGAGAGATCCAAAATTCTCAAAGAGGGCGCAAATTTCAGCCAAGTAGTCTTCTCACAATGGCAGAGATGTCATAAAATGAAAAGAGTTTGATCTCTATTTATACAAATCTTCCTAAAAAAAATTTTCCACTTAATTTGAGGGTAAACACAAAGTAAGGGGTAAAAAATCCTCACCTTTCCACTTTACAACATTTAAATTTAAATTTAACTTTAAAAAATGAACATAAGAAACCTTAATATGATGTCATCCCTCTTCTAGGGTGACGTTTTGACACTTTTGGGTGGACATTGAGCTTGGGGATGAATCGTTGGGACTCCAAAGGCCTTATACCCAAGTGCTAGGGTCTTCTCCATCAAGCTGAGGCTTCGCCTCTCCAAAAATTCCAAGTGTTCATCTCCACCACCAAACCCTAGCCCTAGGGTGATGTCAAGCCCCCCAAATGTGACGTTTTTGCCTCAAGAAGCAAAATGTTGGGCTAGTAAGGGTTATTTGAGGTCCTCCAAGGTGCCTCTCAGTCCTACAAAGGATTTCATCATCATCCGATTGTGCGGGTCATGGTATCCATCATGTGGGATTCATGCCCCAAGGAAGCCCAAGCTAGGCTTGTTCTTCCAAAATTGTCCACCAACTAGGTCCTGCAAAGACAATGGATATGCCCTCCAAGGATCTCAAGTAAAATTCATCATGATAAGTAAATCAATTCAATAAAAGAGCCACCTATGTGTGTACATCAAAAACCAACTCATCAAACTAAACAACTGCTCAAAGACCCTATGCAATTTTCCAAGTTTAGGTATGTGAGCGTTGACAAAGTGACCTATTGGGTGAATCATACCTCAAGTTTAGGAGTGTTTCCCTAGTGTACCCGTATCTAGCTCATGTGGAGAATATGATATGAATGGGGAAAATAATTTTGGGCATGAGGTTTGTGACATACAAGGGATCATAGTGTCTCATTTATGGGTGCCTTTGTAGAGGGTGTGCTGCACCTTTGTTTTCAATGCATCCTTTTTCCAAGTCCATTTATTTCCATTAATTAATTAAGGTCCAAACACTGGGTACTCCCTATGGGTTAATCAATTATCTTGGGGGGAAGTACCACAGAGTCACTTGAATCTAGAGGTACACAAAGTGCCATATGCATGGAAATAAAGGAACACTGCATGCTTGTACACACCTCAACAAGTGGGACGTTTATATAATATGAATTTTGCTTTTGCAGGTCTTTGATTTTTTAAGAGAAGCATTTCATTGTTCTCAAGACTTATTTGGGAGAGCATATGAAAGGTTCATAATATGGATTTTATTTTTTTCCGACTACATTACCTCTAGGCTTTCATCCCCTTCTTCCCATGAAATGGGGGACAATATCTTCTTGGGTTAGTACACCCAAAAATCCCAAAAGATAAGGAGATGAGGGGATGAAGTGTGAAAGTGGAAAGCATGGCTGGGAATCGTATGATAAACTATCAAGGGGATCTCCCAGTATCAAACCCATCTGCTGAGTCTCAGAATTGTCGCATTTCCATCTTCTTTCCTTTCACCATTATTCACATTTATCCATATTCTACCACTCCATAAACCATTCATTAATACCATTTTCATAATTAAATATGGGTTTAGGCTTATTATTTTCCAAATCATTTATTTTAGTATTAAAAGAGAATTTGTGATTAAATATTAGAAAATTGACACATTTTTCATATATATCTCAAAGATTTGTGTGAGCTTTGTAATGTAGGGATATTTGAAGATTTCAACCAAGGAGTATTCAAAAGTTTCTCGAATGTTTTCTCCATCTTTTCACAATTTGAAGGAGATAATTCAAGCTAATTTCAAGGAGGAATATCATGAGAGAATTTGTGTAATTATAGCAAATTGGTTGAGAGAAAAGTGGAGAGGATAAGTATTTTGTAAATATAGAAAATTGGTTGAGAGAAAAGTGGAATTGTAATTATGAGTTGCGTATCTTCTTTTCAAAGCACTCATGTATAAATAAGAGGGTCGTCTCCTCACTTTGAAGGAGGAGAGGAAGAGAGGAAGAGAAGAAGCACATAGTTAGTCTTTTCTCTTGAGATAATGAGTTAGTCATGGATTTCATCATGTTGTAATAGAGTTTTAGATCGATTTCTCCATAATAGATTTCTTATTTTGAGTTGTTAATATAGATTTTATGTGAGCTCACATATGTTTGTCATTTGTTATTTGTTATTTATGTTATAGATGATCTTTCCTTTGTCTAAACTCATGCTTTCTCAATCAAGTTTAATTTATGTAATTTCACGCTTTCGTTTATTTTATGCAATTTGATTTCATGCTTTCTCAACCAAGTTTAATTTATGCAATTCCACACTTTTGTTTATGTCATGCAATTTGATTTCATGCTTTCTCAATAAGGTGTAATTTATGCATTTTCATGCTTTCATTTACTTCATGCAATTCAATTTCAGTCGTGTGTTTCCTTTTCATTAGATTAGGTTAGTTTTCTTTCATCCTGCATATATTGTGCTTTCACCTCATAAGATTACGAACTCCCTTGGTTGATAATTTATGTCGAATTCATTAGCATATAAATAGCTCGACATTTTGGCGCCGTTGCCGGGGAGGTTCTAAAGGGATTAGAGCTTAATTAGGTAATTTTTATTTAATTACACAACAAGGGGGAGGAAAAACCTTAATACGAGATGTAAGAACCTGTGCATCCATTTTAATGGGTCACTCCAAAGCCTTGTTGTTCCCTTTTTGCAAGAGTGTTTAATTTTTCTGCAATTTTTCTTACTATTCTTAGTTTGTTTTCTTTTCTCAGTTGTTTACTTGCCTGCAATTTACTTTCCCGCAAGCGTGTTTTCTTTCCTACACAATGTGTTTACTTTCTCGTAATTTATTTTCATGCCAATGTGCTTATTTTACTGCAAGAGTTCCTTCTTTTATTTCTTTTATGCAAGCTTTATTTCTTTCATTATAAATTAGTTTATGCTTTCATACGGGTTTTCTTTTGATTTTGTACTTGTTTATCTATGATTTTACACTACTTTTGTACTAGTATTGTTTCGTAATGTCTCGTACTGCTTTGTACCAATTTTCCATTTGTAGTATCTAATTTGAATGCCAGTAAGATGATTTTGGAATGAATATAACCTTGGAACAACTCTCTCAGATCCTAGAAAAAGCCGGGATCTCATCTTCTCAAGAAGATGAGATCTTGACAGCAACCAAAGACCTAGCCTCTCCTCCCAAAGAAAAAGAAGAATCGACATTCGAAGAATCAAATGAGGAACAACTATTCGAATAGGAGATCAAGGAGGACAAATAAGAGAATGCAAGTAAGCTGAATCAGAGCGAAAATCACGCATACGAAAGCCTCATTGAACTGTGGTTTCAAGTGAGTATAAGGACAATTCAATGTTTTATTCCCTATTTCTCAGTATCACATTTACCGCAATTGATTTCACACACTGCTATATATTTTAAATTTCAATTTTCGAAATTGCATGTGAATATATTCTTGCTCCTATTAAATAAATGGTTAAATTGGAAATTTACTTACACGTAATTAATCTCTAACTTCTAATTAGCATAGAGTCAGTTTTTGGCACTTCGTGCGATCTCAAGGATCAGAAAGTAGGATGTCTCTAATGTTTTAAGGAAAAACAACATGTAAACAAAAAATTGCTTCAATTTTTGACTTCGGATCCCCATTTTCTAAAAACTTTTGTTTGAATTTTTCTTAAAATTTCCATTTTTTTTTTTAAACTAGTGATACAACAAATAAAAAATAAATAATAAAGAAAAAAAAAGAAAAAAGAAACCAAAACAAAACTTTAAAAAATTACAGTTGTGTTTTTTTAATGTGATTCTTTTTTTAATCTTGCGATTGATTGTATTGTGCAAGGCCTTTGTTTCTGGATTGAAGCTTGCGCCCACGCCGAAACCTGCAACACAATTAAAACATGAAGATGTGGAGTTAAAAGGTTCCCATTCATTCGCAACTCTGATAGAATGGCTGTCCATTGGTTTACTAAACTTTCAGAAGGTTGTAGTGACTGAGTTATCTTCTTCAACAAATGCCCCACATAGAAACATCTTGAAAACAAGATAAAGAAATTTGTGCTCCTGTGTTTATGTCTTCCAGAAACCAGTTTCATTGGCGTTTTGATTTGATTAGATAGGGTGAAGTTTCAATCTTGATCCAACAAATGAAAGTATCAAAATCCCTCTCCCATAATGGTTGAGCCTGCTTGCACTCCCTTTGGTCGAGTGACTCGTATCTCGCTTTAGACTTTCAAAAATATTCTGATCAAGCTTATGATTTTCTTGATCATGCTTGACCAAGTTATTCCTTTCGAGATAGTGATCCAGATTAGGACCTTCGTGATCAAGATCTAGAAGCATACCCAATAGAATAGGCGATTGTTTCAACTTTTGGTACATAAGTGTAGACAGATCCATCCATTGAAGCAAGGACAGTTTAAGCACCAACCTTTATATAGTTTATAGATACCATATAGACCACTAAAGGAACCAATACTGTAAGATTTCTTTGAACATATATGATGGCCTCTTTCAGAAGTACGTTTCATCCTTACTTTCTGTGTAAGGAAATTCCTATCATACTGATTCCTTTATGCTGATTCCTGGCTGCATTAAGAACTTAAATTAAACGAACCCCTACCATTTACTTTGAGTGCAAATGTGAGGACTCGTATACAGAGAGTGCTTCCAAATAAGACAGAGGCACAAAAATGTTGCGAAAGCGTATATTTTCCTTTGCATTCGGATTTTCAATTACAGGCGTTGCCATTGCGCACTTGGTATGGAAGGATTTGTGGTCTAGCCATGCGACCATTTCATTGCAGACACGAGACTATTACGAAGCCCTAGAAAGACGAATAACATGGCAGGAATCCGAAGCATTACCGGGGAATGAGGAGACAGGGTATACAAAGATAAATCCTGCAACATGCGCTACTTTAAAATATTAGATTAGAAAACAATATGACAACTG
>JASDQU010204646.1:0-18868 GCA_032191745.1 Picea mariana
AATTGTTAGATGCCCAAATCATTGTCCCCTTGAGGTATTCCGAGTGGATAGCTAATTTGGTTCCAGTAAGGAAGAAAAGTGGAGAAATCAGACTCTGTGTTGATTTCAGGAACCTGAACAGAAGCTCAAGGAAAGACAATTATCCCTTTCCCGACATGGAACACATATTGCAGAAGGTAATTGGTGCATCTAGGATATCCATGATTGACGGGTTTTCTGGTTATAATCAAATATCAGTCATGCCTGAGGACAGAGAAAAAACGACCTTCACCACTCCTTGGGGCACATTCATGTATGCCAAAATGCCTTTCGGGTTGATGAACGCAGGGGAAACATTTCAGTGAGCCATGGACATAGCCTTTATCGGGGAGAAAGATAAGTTTGTGGTGATCTACCTGGACGATATAACAGTCTTCTCCAGGTCCGATAGAGAACACTGCATCCATTTGAGGAAAGTTCTTCTGAAATGTCGAAGGTTTGGCCTATCTTTAAATCCCAGAAAATCTTTGTTTGCTATGAAATAAGGGAAGCTATTAGGCCACATAGTATCGGAAGGAGGAGTAAGGATCGATCCTAGCAGGGTTGAGGCAATTCAAACCCTGTCGCTTCCTAGATCCAAAAAGGAAGTTCAGGCCTTCTTAGGGAAGATTAATTTATTGAGGAGATTTGTCTCAAATTTTGCTGAGTTGGTAAAAAATATCACAGCCATGCTCAAAAAGGGAAATGAAATAAAATGGACCGATGAACCCAGGGAATATTTCATCCAAATAAAAAGAGCATTGACTGAGGCACCTGTTCTGATCAGTCCTGACTATTCCAAGGAGTTCCTGATTTTCTCTTTTGCCTCTTTTGATACAGTAGCAACAGTTTTGTTACAGAGAAATGAGGAAGGATGAGAACAACCCATTGCCTTCTTTAGAAAGTCATTGAGAGATGCAGAAACCAGGTATGAAATCATGGAAAAATAGGCTTATGCCTTAGTAAAGGCCCTCAAAGCCTTCAGGCACTATGTCTTGCACTCAAAGGTGATAGTGTATGTTCCTTCAGCTTCTGTGAAGGACATCCTTGTACAGCCTGACATGGATGGGAAAAGAGGGAAGTGGATTGCCAAGATCCTAGAATTTGATCTGGAGATTAAGCCCACCAAGTTGATAAAAGGACAAGGTTTAGCCAAGTTGTTGGCTGAGTCCAATTGCAAAGCCCTGGGGATCAGCCACATCACTCCTGCTTGAAGATACAACAAACTGAGTCATCCAATAAGAATTCTCAGGGTGCCTTATCACTAACAACATGCCCCTAGTACAAGGATATCTTGTATTTTCTGTAGAAGTTGAAGCCCCTCGATGGAATGGGAAAAATCAAAGCAAGGGATCTAAAGCTCAAAGCGGTTAGATATTGCCTCATCGACCAAAACTTGTACTGGAGAGACCCTCTAGGGGTGTTTCTGATATGCCTGGACCCACAGGAGGCCCAGAAGGTTATGTTTGATTTTCATAGCGGCCTTTGTGGAGGTCATCATTTCTGGAAAACCACAGCTCAAAAGATACTCCGGGATGTGTATTACTAGCCCACTTTATTCCTCGATGTTTGCAGGGATATTAGAGCTTGCATCAAATGCCAAAAGTTCTTAGGAAGACAACAACTCAAATCACTGCCATTAAAACTCATAGTAGCTTTGACACCTTTTCAGCAGTGGGGGTTGGACTTCATCGGAGAAATTCATCCTCCCTCAAGTGGTCAGCACAGATGGATCCTGACTGCAACAGATTATTTCACCAAGTGGATAGAAGTTGTCCCCACCAGGAGCGCATCACACAAAGAAATTATCAGCTTCCTGGAGGATATCATAGCCCGATTTGGCTGTCCCAGCAGGATTGTCACTGATAATGCTACTTCTTTCAAATCTGAACCTCTAATTGAGTTCTGTGAGCAGTTCCAGATCTCGCTAATTCACTCCACCCCCTACTACCCCCAGGGAAATGGTTTAGTGGAATCCTCCAACAAAAGCCTGATAAATATCATCAAAATATTGTTAGAGGACAACAAAAGAGCCTGGGATTCAAAGTTGAAGTTTGCTCTGTGGGTCGATCGTGTCACAATGAAGAATTCTCTGGGCACTTCACCGTTTCAACTAGTCTACGGAGCAGAGGCGGTTTTTCCTACTCAGCTGGCCTTACCTGTGGCAAAGTTTTTTCAAGACTACGAAGGAGAACTATATCATATGATTAGAAGAATTCATCAGATAGTGGAAGTGCAACAGATCAGAGAACAAGTGAGAGACACGACTTATATTCATCAGCAGAAGATCAAGCAGGCTTTTGACAGAAAGGTCAAGAAAAAGGAGTTCGAGGTCGGGGACTTGGTATTTAAGTGGGACGCACCCAGACAGGATAAAGGCAAACACATCAAATTCGACGCCCTCTGGATCGGCCCCTTTAAAATCTCTGAGATTTTCTCTAACAACACCTATGGGTTGCATTGGAAGGAGAAGAGGTTTTCAACAGCCCATTAAATTGACATTTTCTGGAAAAATGTTTTATTTGAGCCTTAGACGGCTCCTCTGTTTGTAAATATTGTCTTTTAGTTCTTTGTTTTGTTTCTTTTTGTATGTTTTCGGCCTAATAAGTGACTCCATAGCCCAATAGCAAGGCACTGAAGTTGCGGAAGGAGTTCTTAGAGCATCGTAGGGACGACTCTATCCCCCATGGAGCCCAATGTTAGTGATATTTCTTGTCTCGAGATTAGGCGTACCCAGGTCTGCAGTTTGTGCGGGACGCACCTGAGCATATCACGAGAGAATCCCATTTTGTAGCAGCGAGTCAAGAAAGTGAGCAGGCAAAGTTTTGCCTTCAGCAGTCCAGAACCATCCTCAAAGAAAATCGACGGTCAGAATCTTACAGAGGATATCGACGAAATCCCGTCAGTCGTTAGATCTCGAGAAGTTGCGCCGGGGTTAAGCCCTAGTGTGCAGAGGAGGAGTCCCGAGGGAGTCATCAGGGTTTCAAAGGGTAATAGAACTGAGACCTTTCGAGTCTCAAAATACCGATGGAGATCCTAACCATTGATCTTGGCAGGACACGCGTCAGACATCAGGAGGAAAGTCAGGGTTCAGTTCATTGGAGTTTTTGAAGACAAGAAACTATTACATGTAGGAATCGCGATCCGCAATTTCCCGACTAGATCAGAATTGTCCGTTAGTAGGGATGCGTGGCGAGAGATCTTGTAGAGTCAGGGATCGAGGAACTGAAAGTACCATGCACATGACAATAGGAATCACGATATCCCGTTACACGATTTCCCGACAGAGTTAAGGATCGTAATGGGGGACAGGTGTTGGAAGGTCAATCCTTGTAGGGATACAACACCAAGTGGCATCAGCATATCGCAAACTCGGAGGTTCGTGAGTTGGAGTCACAAAGATTTGTGTCCAGAGTTGCGAGATCGTGAGAAGCGATATCTCGGCAACCGTCGGTTAGCATGTGGGACCACAAGAGAAATTGGAATACAGGTGGCATGCTTTCATGATGGGGAACAGACCGTTGACAGGTCAATGGCCATGATCCATAGGGGATCGGAGAATCGCGAGTCCAGAGGATGCATGCACATTGACGTCACAAACCTTGAAACCCCGATGGAAAGCTATATGGCTTCAGTCATATGGTGGCAGGTCACATGGACCATTGTATAGCTCGGATGGGCTAGCGCATAAGGTGCATCGGAGAATCAGAAATTGGGGAAACAATTTACACAGGGTCACAACCCATGATTACCGGGGAAAGAAAAAGAGTTGCGTGAAAGAGGCCAAAGGCATCGGGTTTCAATCACAGGGAGGCCCGTCACAACCTCCAGTTGCCATCGGACCCGACCTCGATTATGGTCTTTTCTTGGAGTAAATGAAAGCAGGAAGGGGTGGTTGAAACCTCTCCTCATTCATTAAGTGTGAAGTATGGAGAGTCTGGTAAGCGGTCCATTTGAGAGGGTCCTGTGTACCCATTCTTTCATAAAATCCATGCCGAGTCCTCGACTAGCCGGAGGAGGTCTACACACGCTAATTCTGCATTTACTGATTCAACTACTCCCCTTGCAGGATCCATGCACAGTTAAGATTGTGTACGACAAAGAATATCAGTATGAGTTTGAATGAAGGGACACCAAGCCTTGGGCGACTGGGCACGCATCTGCTAGGCATTCTTCTCTAAGTATATAGACTCAGTCTTTGTATTTTGTAAGCATCGATGGTTGAGCAGAGCTCCTAGTTGTGAAGTTCTAATGAAGCGCTATTATCTTTGGTTATGTATGAACTCTTGAGACTTCTTGCCTTATGGATGTCAGTTTCTTTCGTATCTTTGTTTAAACTGTGTTAGAGAAGCTCAGAATTGGAGAATCCAGTCAAGCTGCAGCTGTCATAGGATGATGTAGAATTTGATCACTGTGACCATTGCATTATCTCTAATCAGTATTTGTGATTTTCTTAACGCTGAACAACTTGGAATTGGAGAATCCAGTCAAGTCCCTTTACCAGTACCTCGAAGCCCTGAACCTGAGGATCTCGCGTTTGATGTTTTTTCTTCTACAAATTGTCGAAAGCCTTTTGCCCGAAGTAGTTTGTTCACTCTTCTTATCAAGTCTTCCACTTGTTCACCCTTTAATCAACTCATTGGATGAAGTTAGGATTCCAGGCCTCCTTTGTTCTTTACGTACCTGACCCAGTCTCTGAGTTAGAGTGATATCTCCCCGAGTCTCTATCCATTTGATCACCCATAAAAAACCACTGTGACATAAAACTGATGGGTGTCGGGCTCTTCTCCTGATGGAAATCCAGGAGTGACTTCCGTCTCCAATAGAAAGGAAGACCATCAAATGTGAAGCATTTCAGAGTATTTTGAAGCAAATGCTACATCAAAAGAGAAGTTGTAAGAATGTGAAAGTTTGACTCTTGTGTGGACAAAGGAGTACTTGTTGGTTACTCAAGTACAAGAAAAGCATACAAGTGTTACAATCTAAGATTGAACAAAGTGTTGGAAAGCATCAATGTAACAATTGATGAAACAGGTGGACGAGAATTAAAGGAAGAAGAAAATGAATCAATGGAACAACTTTACGAAGAATAAGAAGAACATGAAGAAGTATAAATGGAAGATGAAGAGTATCAGACATAAGTAGAAGAGAAATTTCAGCAAGTTCCTAGAGATACCTAGCAAACGAGTACAAAAGAATCATCCTTCAGATCAGATTATCATAAACAAAGATGCAGGAGTTGAGACTATAAGAAGAACCTGTTCACTACAACAAACACACCTAGCACTATTATCTCTGATTGAACCAAGCAGTTTTGAAGAGGCCAGCAAGGATGAATTCTGGAATAAGTCCATGGATGAAGAATTGGATCAAATAGAGAAGAATGACACTCGAGAATTGGTTCTAAGACCAAAGAATAAGAATTTGATTGGCATAAAGTGGGTTTCTAGAAATAAATTGAATGAAGATGGACAGGTTACAAGGAACAAAGCTAGATTGGTATGTAAAGGATACACACAAGTTGAAGGAATTGACTTTGAAGAGACATTTTCCCCAGTTTCCAGAATAGAAGAAATCTGATTTATTTTAGGTTATGCATGCTCCAAGAATATTAAAGTGTATCAGATGGATGTGAAATTATATTTTGTGAATGGGGAACTTGAAGAAGAAGTCTACATTAAAAAACTAGAAGGATTTCAGTTGTCATACAACATAGATTATGTGTGTAAATTGAACAAGGCCTTGTATGGTATAAATCAGGCTCCTAGAGCATGGTACTCTAGACTGGATAAATATCTACAGCATGTAGGGTTCAAAAAGGAAGTGTATACAAGAACCTCTACATCAAGGTAACTCACGATAGTATATTATTAATTGAAGTTTATGTTGATGATATTATTTTTGGAAGTACTGATGACAGGTTAAGCCAAAAATTTGCAAAGGATATGCAAAATGAATTTGAAATTTCATTACTCGGAGAACTATCCTTCTTTCTGGGTCTTCAGATACGTCAAATAAACCAAGGAATTTTTATTTCTCAAACTAAGTATATGTTGTAGGAAAATTCCCCCATGGATAGGTGAATGTCCTCTTGGATCCTAGACCCCTATAACCAAGAAAGAAAAATGCTAACATTGAACATTGACATTCCTTTAATTGTGGCTAAACTAGTCAAAGGAAAAAGAGGAAGAAAGCATGATGTACCTTTTTCTAAAGTTTGTCCTGCTCGGTCCAGGATGAACTTGACCTTCAAGCCCTTTAATGAGTTATGCAATTCAAAAGACAACAAAGACAATGCATGCTTCCTATTCTACCAAGATTAGTTTAAACTAGATTTATCAAGAAGAGACAAGCCTATGCAAACATACAAAAACTTGAAGGAAACATGCCAAGCATATATTAATGAGAAGATAACAAGGTACTTACAATCTGTAGATGCAGATGTAGTAGCCTCACCAAGTCCTACTTGTACAACCCCTTGTTCGAAACACCCACGATCATAATGAAAATACTTTTCACTGATATTATCCTACTTTTCACGATGAGAATGCCTCTTTTTATAAGATTTGAGAGGCTCAACCACCTTAGCTATCTTTGGAATAAGATGAGGATATGACTCCATCAATTGTGGTATTTCCCTTAGATCCATCCTATAACTTGGATTCGAGCCAAACCAACTTGGATGCTTTCTAGTTTTCCTTAGAGATAAGGGGGATTCCTCCCCAATATTCTCTCAATACATCAACGCTCCCTTAAAGCTGGAAAGCTGGCAACAAAGAACTATAGTGCCCCATGGTAAGTGGACAAGAAGCACTTTCGCTCCCTCCATGTGAGCAGAGGAGCGCTGGTCTCCAAAAAATTGTTTAAGATGATCATTATTCAAGGAAAAATATTTGTAAGGTTGTCAAATGATGATTTCCCCTCTTCTAACATGTATTATAGGGTGTATCAAGTGTTCTTATGGTGTCATCTGCAATGCGACACATGCAGGACGAAAACACAATGTTTACGATGCTCGTGACAAAAGTGTGACACTTGCGACACTTACGATAATGATAGTGGGACATTATCGAAGTGAGGAATTTTGATGTGTAACATATTTCCCCCAAAAGTGCGAGTTCTAAAGATGGAAGATGATGACTTAAGTGCTTTGTAGATTTTCGAAGTAAGGGTATGGAGTCATAGAACTTGGTAGAAGATGCAAACAACCATCAAACAAATGCTATCATATGTTTCAAACCAAAGGCAGGTATACCTATGCTTGAGTGAAAAAAGACTTAAGGTATGGATGCCACCAAATACATTGCAGATCCATAATCATACTGACTAAGGGTATAGCCACCAAAGATACAATGTTGATCTATAGCTCCATGAAATGAACTGATCATAGCCACGAGAAATATACAATCGATCTACAAGAT
Source organism: Picea mariana (assembly GCA_032191745.1). Lineage (NCBI taxonomy): Eukaryota > Viridiplantae > Streptophyta > Pinopsida > Pinales > Pinaceae > Picea > Picea mariana. Next base: position 7,440 of record JASDQU010204646.1, read on the forward strand.
GATAAAACATAGCCACAGACCAATACAAAGTGGATCTATGTGATAGTATATCAATATGCTCAAAATATCTCCTTCGCATCCTGGGAAAGAAGATAACAAAGAGAAATCTCAACCCAGGGTCTTCGTCCCAATCTAACCATGTGAATAAGTGTTTTGATGTTGAACATGGTAGAAACCTCTTGATTACTGGTCAATGAGGTAAATCTTTAAAAAGTGTGATGGAAATCACCAATGATATCAATGACTCCCAAGGTACCCTAGTACAATCCAACAAATGTGAAAAATGAGTTGAAGTAGAACATTCATGGAATCATCTGATTAGAGGTAAATTATGTAAACCTACTTTTGGAGGTGAGGAGGCATGCCATTGAGGCATGAAGGTCCCAAGGTACTAATTGGTTTCTAAGTCAAATTCCTAGATGATGTGTTGAATTCGAAAAGAAAATATTCGTCAAAGGAGGGCCTTGATGTATCCCCCATCAATGAAATGAAACTGACATAGAGATGTAAGATGGTGAATCAAATGAGTATGCACTGACATGGGTATTGAAACTGGAAAATTGTGATGGTTGACTCTTGAGGAAGATACTTCCCTTGAACACTGAGGCACAACATGAATCGACAACATAAACATAACATGCACCAAAATATAATGCAGTGGATAATGTGATATTTGTTGAGTGATGTTGGCACAAGGGCAGATTCGGGGTTCAATGCTACAACAATGCACCAACAAAACCCTAACTACTGGCCCTTTCGAAAACACCTACGAAGCAAATGAAGTCTCACCCAAGGTAGAGGCAGGGGTGGTTGCAATACTCAGGTGTCTGCAAACTTAGCTGGGACACAAATCTGTGATTGTAATACTTAACAGAGCACTTAGCACCGTCAGTTCATCGATATTTAACCACTATCTACTACGCGAATAAAATAGAGCATCGCATCATTCATTCATATATGGTGTATCTAAGCACTTATCATAGAGAATTAGGTTAGATCTAACAGATTCAGGAACTAGCACATTCATATAAGTCAGATATAACATCCATATACATCATTATCACAAAGCATAAATAGATCTATCTATCTATATCAAAGCACTTAGCAATTAAATGAATAAACACATCAACACATTACACAAAAAAGAGCAACACAACATATACGTGGTTCACCCCCACCCCAGGGATACATCAACCACTCTTCTTCTTTATTATCTTTGTCAAGCTTCTTACAAGCACATAGCATCAAAATCCTACTCCGCAGAAGACAGGAGATCTGCGCGCACTCTGCTAGATCCTCCTTCTTCGAGCTAGGTTAAAGCACCAAGCCTTCTTACAATTACTTGCACGTAACTTTGCAAGTCTCACATAGTATGCACATAGAACTTACAATCCTTCAATCACATAGATCTAGCACTTAGCCATTCATAACTCTCTTCTTCTTACATTGCCTAGACATCTATTTATACTTTACAAAATAGGTCTAAACATGGGTAAACCCATGGACCAACATCACATACCTGTTACATAATCTGAAATCCCAAAAAGGACCCAAAAAGGGGTCGAGATCCTATGATCTCTTCTTCTTCTTACGATCCTCTTTTGACAGGCTTTCGAAGTCCCAAAATAGGTCAAACTTGACCAAGGATCTCCCAAAACTTGGTCAAGGGCCAATAGGCCCCCAACACTCACCTGTGACTCGTCCTGAGTCACTTTGATCTGGGTAGTTCTGCTTCAAAATCCTCGAGCGTAGCTCGAGCTACTTTGACTTTCTGTTGTGACTTGGCATCCTGTTCAGTGAACTCTTGGATGACTTCGTCATTGACAGGTCCTTCCAGGCGTTGTTCGGCTTCAGTGACAACCTGCTCCAGTTCTACTCCTCATCCTTTGACCCCTATGAACAATTGGTAAGACTTATCTTGTACAGGTTGGAGCCTCTGAGTTACTTCCATAACTCTGCTCTGGATAGTGTGGATCTACTACTGGGAAGTGTGCTTCTCCTAGGATCACTTCATTCTTTCCATAGCTGACAGGGGCTTCAGTTGCACTTGTATCGTTTCGGCTTGATACTTCGCCTCTTGGAGCTGCGAATCCAGTGCCTTCAGTTCTATATTCTCAATGAGTTGCTCATAGGTCTGGTCACTGTGATCAGTACGTTTCTTACATTCCATAGAAAAGGATTTTATTCTCTCAAGTGCGCTTCGAGCAGTTGTTTCTCTTTGATCCCTTACATCCTATGGGGTCTCAGGCACTATGCGGAGCTCTAAGTCTGCGATGCGTTGTTTTAGTTGTTGGATAACTTCTATGAGTTTCTCTACTTGCTGTGTGACTCGATCCTTTGCCTTTATTTCTATGAATTTCACAAAATGAAGTGCTCTGCTGACCACTTCTTTCACTTCAAGTTGCTCTGTGAGAAATTGTTCTTTTCCTTGCTGTAACTGTGATTTTTCTTCATCAAAATTTTCTTGGAGAGCAATCTTTTCCTATTCTACAGCTCGACGCTTCTCTACAAGTACTTCTTGCACTTGCATCAAAACATGGGTGTCTTGTTCTGTTTCCTCTTGTGCTCGTCGAAGGCGAGCTTTGACTATCTCATCTAGTCGGTGGAGTTGGGTTGGATCATCTCCCAACTCTGGTTCTATCGATGGAAGGGGCACAATGGAGACTTTGCGGCTGGAATGAAGGGCCTGTTGTACCTCTTAGAGTTCAATTTCAATTATATAATACATTTCCACCTACTTTGCTCCTTGTTTCTCTGCTATTTCCAGTGAAGTGTCATTCAGGGTTGTGATGTTGAATTCAAAATCATCGAAGGTGAAGACAGTCTACATATTGGTCATGGTGGCTTTCGATTTCTTCTAGGAAAAATGTTTCGGGGGGGAAACCTTCCTCTTCTTCAAGGGGTCAACCTCGTCTCTAGGTGGTGTTACTTCTCTTTGTCTCTATTCAACTTCTACTTCATCACCATCCCCTCGGTCAAGTGACATGGAAGCAGTCTTCCCTGAGGTGTTGCTTAAGTTTTAGACCTCCTCAGCCTTCTTCTATCTGTTGGTTCTGAGTGTATTCTTTTATTTATGAGTGTCCTCTAGGTTGTCAATATCAGATATATCTGCAGGGTTGGTGGGGATAAGGAGGTCAGCGAACCATTCCTTGGTGATATCCTCAAGGTCTTCTTCTGTGAGTTTGTAATATGACTAGATCTTCTCTTTATGTTCATATGCTCACGCTGTAATGTAGATAAAGTTTCGATCTGTGTTGAACTTCATTAGTGGTCGAAACCTTTGTAGGGTGTTCAGAGTCATGAGAGGCTCAAATTTGATGGCTTGCTTTATATGTAGGTAGTATGTATGAAACACAATGTTCGACTACCATTGTTTTCTCATATCAGATGAATACCTCAGTGTAGCGAACTTCATGGAAAGTGGTTTGAACGACTCTATGTTGGGGAAGGTTGCTCATTCCGACATCTCCTAGGCAACAAATGCAATGAGGAGCAGGAGCTAGCTGAAATGAAATTCATAAACCTGATCCTGTTCTTCTTGGCAATCTAGTTCCAATTGTTTAACTAGGTACTTCTCCCAGTTCATCTGTAGGCCTTCCGCGCACTTCCTTGTGAGGTCAATGACAAAGTCGATGACTTGTGTAGGTCGGTTCTTCCTTACTAACTTTCCAGATATCAGTTGACATGCGAGGTACATTGTGCCACTCTGGATCGAAGCTACCTTGTAGCCTCTTGTTCCCTTCTCAACGTCACCATATGTATCCTTGATTTTCTGTGGTAGTGCGTGATCTGCGACTTTTCCTGGATAAAATTCTTGCGAGTCGGGTCCTTGCATACTCAGTCCTAAGATATTTTGGATAAGCATTGGGTCAGCTGTAATGTGACGGTTTATCCATAAGTAGCCTCCATGGTAAAACGATAGTAGCAGATTGACACAGGCATTGACTTCCTGGTGTCTTCCAAAGTGTGGGATCTTCATGACATTCAAAAGGGTGGATTGCGCAAGGTTCATCATCCACGGCTGAGGGATGATATTTGATTTCTTCCCTTTTGTTCTAGTTAGGTACTTGTATGGGGCGAGCATACCATAGATCTTTTGATCTCCGAGGTTGAATTCGCTGAACTTCAACACTATGATCTTATCATGCTCTACTCGAACTGCACTTATCCCCTTCGGGAGGTACGCAATGACCATAGTGTACTCAAAGTCTCTTGGCACACTATCATGATTCACCACACTAGCCAGAGGTGCGATGTAATCAACTTCTTGTTTGCTAGGTTGTCTTTATGCTTGGTTGTCTTCTCTACTGATGGTCGGGATGGCCTCGATCCACGAGCAGTTGATGGAGAGGCTTGTAGTCCTCTCATCGATGATGCTTGTATGCCTATATACATCGACATGACTCTTTCAGTCATGAGTTCGATCATAACTTCTTCGAAAACTCTATCTGCAACGCTGAACTCGTCCGACATACATGCTCTGGGTCGGAAATATTCGGGTTCGAGGAGTAACTTAGACACTTCAATAGGATAGAAGGCAATAGTGCAATGATCACTGTGTAAAATCAATGAGTCTACAGGCTCAGATTCATGATTAGAAAAAGTGTTCTTGGTGCATGGTGCGACGAGATAAATAGATAACTTGGCAATGGATTTCTTGCAACGATCGAGAAGCCTTCATTAAATATGTTATGTTTGTTATGGCACAGTCCAACGGTCTGGTGGTGAACCATAAATGCCTTTCTACCCTTTCAGGGGGTCGACTGAATGGTTATATTGGTCCCAACAACTATATTTCTTCTCCATGGAAAAGTTCCATGTGATGCTTCTTTGTTATCCCAACGAAGCTCCAATTTTTCAAATTTTCCTTTTGCAAAGACCCTCTGGAACCTTCTATAACTTGTCGATCTTAGCTCTCTTCTTACTTAGTTTTCTAGATTTATTTCCAGTGAGCTTTGCCTCAGTATTCCTTTTTCCATTCTTTATCTTCTTTTGGCATAGTTACTTCGCATTGTTGAGATTCTTTCCTAAGATTCGAGGGTGATACTTCCTCTTTATTTGGAATAGGTACTTCAATCTTCTGTGGGTCTTCTAGTGTTCGTGAAAATTTTACATCCGGGTCTCTAGATTTAGATAGCTTCAATCTGTTCTCCTATTCTTCAATCAAGTTTGTGATCCTTCTAGTCATGAAATATTTTAACTCTTGCTTTTTCTGCACTAAAACTTCTTCTTCTTGATTCCTTCTGGCCTTATTTCTTTCAATCCAATTTTTTCCTAGTAACATGGTAAATGGGGCATTGTTCTCAATAAATTTAACAATCTCAAAATCTTCCTTTGTTGAAGTTTCTTTGGCATTCATAGAAATTTGGGTGAGATTTCCACATAGGTTTATTAGATTTCATTTGAATAGTCCTATTCCTCCTAATGAAGGAATCATAGCAGGCCTTCTTATAGCTTACCAAGTTCTTTCTGTCATGACATTCACCTGTGTTTCCTCATCCAGAACATAGTCAATGTCAAAGTCTCCTATTCTTGCTTCTATGCATGGTTTTTCTTTGAAGATCTCTGATAAGATGACATGTCGGTGGTCATTCAAGGTTTCTTTTGTCTGTAGCAATACTTTCTCGGATTCTTTCTAGAGTTCCACCATAATCATAGTTTCTGGATCTACCTTAGGGTTTTCTTGTCTCATGTCCATTTCTTCAAGCTTAGCAATCATTCTAGGGCAATCCAATACTTCATGGTCCATAGCTTTGCAACAAATACAACTGGGTCTTATTCCAAGTCATTCTTTAGCAAGATGTCCTGGTCTTCTGCAACTATAACAGAGGGTTAATCCTCTCATTCTTTTAAATGATTCCCAACTCTTTCTATATTGCACACTAGGATCATAGTACCTAACCTGCAAACATTTCTTTCGAGGATCCTGCATCCACTTGTTAGTCCAAACATTCTTTCTATGCATAGGTATAACATATCTTTCACTATTCTTATTAGATCTATACATATCAAACCTTATTTCATCTATTAGTGCCCTAGTTTTCGAGCTAGGACATAATCTATCAAGCATACCTAGATCCATACTTTAGAAACAAAACTTTCCACTTATCTTACTTCTACATAGCACAAATCTTTCAGATCTAGAAACTTTCACTATTCTTACCTTTATCAGAGCATAGAGCTTGCAAATATTACCTATTTTCTTCACATCTGACCTCTTTTATTGGCATAGAGCTTCACAGGTCAAGTAGAATGTTGCGCACTAGGACAAAAAATCTACGTACAAATCTTTCATAGTTTTAGGATGGATTTTTGCACAAAGCTTCTTCTTCCTTAGTTCCCAGCAATCACAGTTTCAGGTCCTGGCAACGGAACCATTTGTTGGCACAGGGGAAAACCTAGGGTTCAACACTACAACAATGCACCAACAAAACCGTAACTACCAACCCTTTAGGAAACACCTGCTTAGCAGATGAAGTCTCACGGGAGGTAGAGGCAGGGGTGGTTGCAGGAATCAAGTGTCTGCAACCTTAGCTGGGACACAGATATATGATTTTAATACTTAACAGAGCACTTAGCACTGACAATTCATCAATATTTAACCACTATCTACTCTGGAGATAAAACAAAGCATCGCATCATTCATTCAGATCTGGTGTATCTAAGCACTTATCATAGGGACGTAGGTTAGATATAACATATTCAGGCACTAGCACATTCATATAAGTCAGATCTAACATCCATATACATCATTAACACAAATCATAAACATATATATCTATCTATATCAAAGAAATTAGCAAGTAAAGACATAAACACATCAAAACATTTCACAAAGCAGAGCGACACAACATATACGTGGTTCACCCCCACCCTGGGGCTACGTCCACCAACTCTTCTTCTTTATTATCTTTGTTAAGATTCTGACAGACACATAACATCAAAATCCTACTCCGCCGAAGGCAAGAGATCTGCGCGCACTCCACTAGATCCTCCTTCTTTGAGCTAGGGTAAAGCACCAAGCCTTCTTACAATTACTTGCACATAAATCTGCAAGTCTCAAATAGTATGCACAGAGCACTTATAATCCTTCAATCACATAGATCTAGCACTTAGCCATTTGTAACTCTCTTCTTTTTACATTGCCTAGACATCTATTTATACTTTACAAAATAGGCCTAAACATGGGTAAACCCATGGTTCGACATCCCATACCAGTTACATAATCCCAAATCCCAAAAAGGACCCAAAAAGGGGTCGAGATCCTGTGATCTCTTCTTCATCTTGCGCTCTACCTTTGATAGACTATCGAAGTCCCAAAATAGGTCAAACTTGACCAAAGAACTCCCAAAACTTGGTCAAGGGCCAGCAGGTGACCCAAAGGAGTGAAAAATACTGAGGGGATTGGTTCAGTGCAGAGGTTCAATGGGTTATTCAAGTGTTCAAAATGGTTGAAACAATATGTTGTGTTAAAGGGTGACTACAAGAGTGACTTGTGACAATCCTAAAAGATAGCTTGGCTTGCTTCCTTCAATTCCTGCCCCATCCTGATAGACGAGTACCTATTTTTGTTTTTACGAGCTTAAGGAGGATAAAACATGCTCAATATAACTCACCTTCCGTAAGTCCCTCTTTCTTTGTTTAACGAACTAGAAGAAGTAATGGTTCGGTCCCATATGGGCCCTTCAATGTGTGATTTTAGTGAGTCCAGAGAAGGAAAAATCAATGCTTTTTCATTTTTAGAGAGTCTGAAAAGAAATTAAAGATGACTCGAGGGTTGTGATTTTTCATAAATTTAGTCTCTAAAGTATGAAAAAGAGATAAACTGCTACTCGGGAGATGCCCTTTCAAAACCTTTTAAACGAGTGTGAAAGGAATCAAGATCACTCGACAATATTTTCATGTTTAGAGAGTCTGAAAAGGGATTAAAGGAGACTCCAAGGGTTTCCTTTTTCATGTAACCTTTATGAGTCCGAAAAAGAGATAAAATTCTACTCAGTTACATTCTCATTTTTTTTAGAGCGTGAGAAAGAACAAAGACCACGCTCGTCAGTGTTACAAGGTTGATCGAAAAAGATACTGCTTCGAGGCTCACAAATATAGACAAATATGCATCCAGGGTATTAGTGACTCCTCAAAAAGATTTAAAAAAACCAAAAGAAACTTTATATTAGCAAAAAATCAACCCTATAATAGTGAAATAGGGTTAGAAATTTCATTTACCATTTCATTTTCACCAATTTCTTCTAGCTTTGGTATTTCAACCTTGTAGAAAAATTTTCAAGCTATGAGTACTGGAGTTGTGGTTGACCATTTTTGAATCTGTCTAGACCAAGTTGGTCCCTTAACCATTCTAGTCATTTCTCATGGTTTAAAATTGTATTTTAGGTAGCTTTTAGAATGTTCCTAACTCCTTAAGAAGCCCTAGGCGTCGAACTATATCGATGCTCCCTCAAAGAGGTGAGGGGAGAATCGATCGTTTTTTTGGTGCCATGGTGCATGTACCTAGGGATCACTAGATCCCTGTGAATAATCTTAGAGGAGCGCCGGTGAAAAACTGAAAAAATGTTGTTTTTTAGGCTAAAAATACTCAATTTTTTTCTATAAGAGATTGACTAAAGGATATTAAATGATCATTTTTGCAGTTTACACAGATTAGAACCATGATTGAATGGAAAGAATGTGAGCATGAGCTCGACGATATCGTCGCATTGCAAAACCCTCAGACAAGGGCTGCTTTGAGGAACTATTGCCTCAAGTATTTCAAATTACAAAAAATGAAGAAAGAAGTTTTATTACTTGAGTATTTGATTAGACTATGGGATGATGTCGAACATGAATTCCGTATTGGAACACAATTTCTAAACATTGAGCTCGAAGATGTGTACTTTTTGACCGGACTCTCAAGAAGAGGGGATCCTATCCTTTTGTCTGGGCATCGGGAAACTCCTCATCCTACCGAGGTGTATGTGGCTGACCATTGTATTACAGGGTCACGATTAGTAAGGGGACGATTCGTGATCAAGGATGTGAGAGATTTGGCACTAAGATATATTTTATTTTCCATTACCAACCTGGAAGGTAGTATGAGTGCACACTTGGCTTCAAAATATCAAATGTCTTATGCTCTACAATGTGTGGATCCTAGATTATTTAACTGGAGTGAAGGATTCCTTTGGAACATGAAGGATCAAATTACAAAGTGTAGGATTGGGAGGAAGAAATAGTTTGGCTATCTCTCTTTCTTGGTTTTGTTATTTTTGGAGTGAATACCCTAGATGCAGCCACAGATTGTGCTGATGGAACGACTGACAACTGAGCCACGTATGGAAATATGGATAAGTTTGTCCCCGATATTGGGGACCGACTCAGAGTTCAATTTCATGGTTGACTTCTTCGCTTGGTGGAGAAGGTAGTTAATTTTTATCAAGGACTTTCCATATGCCAAAGTGGATTTCCAGGGTAGTGTGGACTTATTTCTTCTAGAGGGCATTGACTGGGATGTGTCAGGTACGAAACCAAACCTTGTTATGTGTTTTTTATTTTTTATTTTATATTATTTTTATGTATACAAAGAGGATTTTAAAAGATGTTTTGTTTCATCATGCAGATAGAGGTGCATCATGTCTGACAGAGATGTTGGTGCTAGGGTATCGTGGAGACATGCATATAGTTGTGGAGCATGAGGTGGAAGTGGGAGGACTTCAGGAGGTTGAGATAAACCTCTGAGGTCTCACTATGGGTGTCCCACCTCTCAGGAGGCGAGACATACCTCTTCATCTGTAGAGGCATACAGTAGGGGTTCCTGAGAACTTGAACTACTTGCTCTGATGAGTGGCTCATGCAGTGGTGTGCTTCTCAGAGCACAACGTAGTGCAGGAGGACTAGAAACCTCCATATGATTTGTATTTTTTTTTATGATGATATCATGGGAATGAGGGCCCAAATGTTTCCCTTTTATGTACTTTTTGATGTAAACAAACTTTTTCTATCACGTGTTATATATATATATATATATATATTCAAGTTTTTTGGTGCCAATGATGTTACAAATTATCTTGTGTGATGTTTTTAATGTACATGTGGTTCATTTTCTTTTAAAAGTTTTATCTATGCGCAAGATACCGATCCAAAATATAATTTTCTAGTGAATCTGATGTTGTGTTGAGTTCTCTTGTTATGTTCCTATATTGTGTAAATTCAAACATTCTCTCAAGACGACAAACTCTTAGGTGGAGACATAATAGGATAGGGCTGCGAATGACGTAAAATCGATTAAGCTAACAAACCACGAGTTGAGATTCTAGGTTAATGATTATATGAGATATAATTAGAGAGGAGGCCTCAGTTAAAATTCCAATGAAAGTGTGATATCTACCACATTATTGGTTGTCGATCCTAGGAAAATGCCTCCTGAACTCACCAACTCATCAAAGTGGTAAATGACCCAAGCTACAGAAACAATTTTCTGGGTGTGCCGACTAGCCCCATGCGCAAACCCAACAAAGATAGGAAATGGAGATGTCATATGCACATGGAATCAGAAGACAAAGTATAAGCAGCTAAAACAAAAATCATACACACAATAGAAAAGACACACCAAATAAAAAATATAGTACAATAGTGTACAAAGCACACATGCCAGATGTTCTATGCATAACATTTCTTGAGGTAAAGCCCATTATGGGGTTCACTGAGAGATATTCCATCGTAGTCAACTAGATCATAAGCACCTCTATGTAATACACATTTTATGATATAGGGTACATGTCATAGAGGTTCTAACTTTCCTATCCCTAGCTTATCGTGATCCTAGTCATAAAAGAGGACTAGGTCTCCCTCTGCGAAAGTACGAGGTTGAACAGATTTTTCATATTGAATCTTCATTTGTTTTTTATATGTCTCGTTAACGAGAGAAACATTGCGACGTGTTTCTTCCAACTTGTTTAAATATAGGAATCGTTCCTCTTCAACATAGGTGTGAGGAAGGAGTTCTACGGTGAGTTTCAATGAAGGGATCTCACACTCAATTGGTAACACTTATTCGACGCCATATACCAACTGGAATGGAGTGAATCCATTTGTAGTTTTCACTGAGGTGTGGTAATCCCAGAGGGTAGAGAAAAGTTGCAAGTGCCAAGAAGTTTTGTTTTCCCCCACCATGCATTGGATCATGGTTTTAATGACTTTGTTGATAGCTTCAACTTGTTCGTTTGCTTCAGGATAGTAAGGGGATGTGTTTTCATTGTGAAAACCCAACTTGACATGTAAATCATGTTGGACAATTGAGAGGGGGGGGGGGTGAATTAGTTGTTACCGTGCTTAAACAATTATGCTTCTTTTAAACTCTTTGCAGAAACATTGATTGATGATCACAATAATGCATGGAAATAAACAATGGCACTTTTAGCATCATTCACATATATGAG
>JASDQU010204650.1:0-13595 GCA_032191745.1 Picea mariana
TTTTCTTTTATTCACCCAAATTGGTTGTAATATCTCTAGTTTATAGGTAGCATGGAGAGCCATAGACAACCTAGACACTACCCCTATTGTAAAATAATATAAATCTATCAATTTCTTTGTAAACATGAGGACCTAATTGGTGAGAACCAGGCCTCTATCTTCTCATCTATTAGTAGAATCCATGTTCATGAAGATAATCATAATGCAGGGTCTGTTTTTATCATGGAGTCTCTATTACAACATAAGAGGAAAATCAATGCTTTAAAGGAAGAGTGCATATGTTGCACTAGACAATCTCAAATTTGTCAAAGAGATTTCAATATGTTGCTTTCAATGCCAAGATGTATGTCGGTTAAATGCCTATGGAAAACAAAGAAAAAGAATATGTTCATCAAATTCCTCTAGATTTGGACATGGTTGGGGAGGCCCAGGACTCTTATCCCTATCCAATGGAGAAAGAGGAATCTCGCAATATGCATGTTTTTCATTAATTTAAGGTCTTTGTGTACTACAAAGTCCATCTAGTATTAAGTGTCATCTATAGGCTTTGTACTAATAAAAATTCACAATCCTCTACAAAGGATAGAATTTCATTTTTGGTAGACAAGCATCAGTGTTTTTAACAAACTATGAATCATAGACTGTGGGACAAACCATTTTTTTGTATTCTTACATTGACCAATACCACTGTAACAAATTTTGCTTCATTATTTAATGAGTGCTCAAACTACTCTCACAAATCCTATTGAGGTTCCTCTTCATCCTTGTCATTATTCTTGAGGTGAATAGTATTTTTTTTGGAACATTTTTTCCACCAATACCATTTTTTATTACACCCAAAGTAAAATCCCTTAGCTTGTATCTCTTCCATTTCCTTTATCATGATTATGGTGTGCTTATGCATTATTGTGTTATTTATATCATATCTATCATTACTTCAGGCCATGGATCCTATGAGTTTCTTATTGACTTGTTTTCTAGACAAACCAACAAGAATATTTTGAAGCTCAAAAGGGTCACAACTTGGATCCTAAAAGGATCATCCAACAATCTCTTTCCATATGACAAACCCTTTGTGCCAATCATATCAAATAAATATTTTTATCCCTGCAAACCCATAATGGATTTCACATTTTGTAATATCCTAACTTCAAATATCTTCCCACAAACCCAACACCTTAAGATAAATTGTATTTCATATCTTTCTTAGGTTCATATCTCTTAGAGGATTTCTCTCTTTATGTTTCCAAAAAGACATGTGGCAGGCTCATAAATTGTCATGTCATTATGATGATGTCAACATGGTTGGCTCATTAAACACAAAGTCCAATTAAATTCCACCACATGGAAATGCAACATCAACATGAATGAACTTGGAAGGAGTAGTGGTGGCTCTAGAGTGTGCCACATGGGACCACTACGGATTTTGCAAGCTAAGTTAAAATACACCCTTATCAAAAAATTTCCAATTATTTTGTAGAATTGGACTCAAACAAGATTTCAATAGGCTCTAATAATACTTCAGATCCATAGGAATTGAGCATATTTGTCATTTCAAATATCTCCAATGCAAGAACTTTCTTTGAAACATGGTACCTATACTTAAGCCTAATGCATAATATTTTAGGTTTCGATGCCTTGGTGGGACTAGGGTTCCATGGCTTAAGTTCGTTAGACACTTGACACTTGCTAGAAGCATATTACATCAGAGTTTTGCATGCATGTGGAATAGGGAAACCAAGAGAATTTAAGGATACAATGAGCTGTTATGAGAGAGAGTCCAAGATCTCAAAATCCTCATATAATGACACATGGAATAATCATGTACGTACAAGGGGATTAAAGAAAATAAGATTGAGAGAACACCAAGTGACCACATTAATACAACCACATCCACTCTCATGTTTCTCCGTGGTAGGATGCATCAAGTCCACAAAGGTACGAGTCTATGATAGTTGGATATGATGTGGACTAATGATTAAATGTCATGTGGCAGTGGGGCCCACCACTAAAATAATTATACATTGCAGTATTATTTTACAAAATGTTTGATTCATATTGAGGTAAATAATAAGTAGAGGTTTGATTCTCCTCAAAGGTGAATAAAATATACAATTTCTTTTAAGCACAGATTGGAGGGCCCTAGAGCCTCCGAATGACTCTAATATTTCAGACAAGATCTGCTACGAGGAAACTTTTTTCTGAGTTTTTCCTCTTTTTGGTTGGAAGAAAGATGAGAGGTATGGCTTTGGAAATATAGTTAGGAAATGATGTATATTCTGATTTCCGTTTTGAAATATTGAATATAAATTTTTTTTCATGGAAAAAAATTGGTGTGGATATGACTCAAAATTTTAAACTGGATGGAAAATATTATATTTTCCTCAGGCTTGCTGATAAGAAACATCTTATTGAACTCATGGATCTATTGTACATGTTGCTAATAGCTTGGCAAAGAAAAACATTGTTGGTTTCTTACATCTTGTCTGGTGATCTAATTATAAACAAATAAAGATTTAGCGATGTTATATTTGTATGGAAATTAACAACCATGTCCATCAGAAAGCACCAGAGAATGTATTGTATTTGGAGTTCCTCTATAGCACTGCAAGGGGAATATGGTTATGTCACATGTTTTGAGACAACAAATGTCTGCCAAAATTCCCATGTGCCACTATCTCAATGAATTCAAAGAAATCAATTGATAAAAGCATATGTTCAGTGGTTTCCCAAAGTTTATTGTCATTCTTCACCAACTTGATGGGCAAGGTAATATATATGTTTGTAAACATTAATTTTAAAAATTTGCATGGATGGAAAGAATGCTTTTCTGAAATCGAATAAAAAATAAGACAGAAATACAATCCACTATGGGAGACACAGTAGAAGGTTATTTAGGTCTTTTCGAGATTTTATTTTTTGTCCTCAAAAATGTTTGGCAGCTTGCTTCAAGCTATTGGGATCAAAATATACGCAAACACCAACATGGGCATTATTTTCTAAGATAGATGATGGCTTCAAATAATGAAAAAGAAGTAAACGTCACCATGAAGGACCTAATAGAAATGCATCAAAGAATATTATACAAATAGTTGGTTCAAGGGACCCAACAGGGAAACCTACAACAAAAATGTATGAAAGAAGAGATGGCACTGGATTAACTGCTTAGTATGATGGGAAGTTGTGGATGATGAGGATTTGAACTTGATTAGAGTATAACCTGGGTGATAATTATTTGTTACAACAAATTATGAACTTGTAATGCTAGGCAGTGATAGCGTTATTAGTGATCTAGAACGAGACGATGGTCTGATGACTTTGGCATTATTTATGATCACCATGGATCAGTAAGGCTTGGTGCAGTGATTCATAATGATGTAGCTAACTTCGACATTGAAGTGAGGGTTACTGGGAGATTAGTATTTATATTTCTAAGAAAGATAAATATGACCAGTCAAGGAGAACTCATTAAATGATGGAAAATAAGATAATGACGACTGGTAGATGAGAATAAAGACCTCCTAACATGATGGAGTAAATATTCTTGGCAAGATCAAAAGAAATTATGGGGCTGGATAGAGCATCTCTAAAGATCAAGAAATTGTCAAAGATCTTGTCAAAATAAGGGATATGGGGCATGGTTCTGTTGATTAAGGGATTCTCTTTTCTGTCACCTTTTAGTAGAAATAATAATAATAATATTTTTTTAAGGTCACAACCAAGCCAGACACCAAATTGGTGTATGAGACCCCTCCACCCAACGATTTTACTGGTAAAGTCTATGGAGGTATACATACCCTACTAGCCCCCTCTGGATTTGAACATATGACCTCTTAGAAGAAAACTACAACTTTTGGTCTAACAAGGGGATTTACTAAGGCATAATATGTTCTACCTGTGGGATCAAAGGCATAATCTAGTCTACCAAGGGGAATACTATAGCTTTTGAGGATACAAATGACAATGGCAATGACACTATTGGATCCTGATGATGTTTTGGAATCATGGAGGTGAAATATTAACAATTGTTGCACCTAGAATAATATTAAGGGACTATTGAAACATTGATATTTATCAGTTGACATAAAATAAATTCTCAATGTCTCAAGGATATCACTACCCTTTTCAAATTTTGAACTACTCTTTGAGCAATTCTTATTTTTTCCAAACTAACATCCACAACCAAACTAACCAATAAAAGAAGAAAAATTGAACATGTTTTAAATCATCAAATGGATTGTAATGCATCACTATTGTTAACAGTTTTCCTAGTATATAGTATAGGACTCGACAATTTTTTTTTTTGCAATTCTATGGACACGACAACTGGATGAGTATGGCCAATCTTCTTCATATTATCCTAATTTTGTGAAAAAAAGTTCGCAATGTATACATATACTTGGAGACTTCCTCGAGGCTCTCCCATAACAAGCATCATTTTGTTCAAACAAACATCAAAATCTACTGCCTTCAACAGATATAATTTACAAAAATATGGGAGATCTATGATATTTTTGGTTAAAGAGTTATTTTCAGTGAAACAATAATCACACTTTAAATTGCAATTTTCCGAGATTGAATTCGATGAGATTCCAAACAAGCCGATCCAAAGGTCACCAACTCAAACTCACATTAACCAAGTTTGACTCAGTCAACACAAGTCAAACTCGTTATTTGGGCATGGATCGCAAGTCAAGGGCAGATTGTGCCAGTTGGCCTATAGAAGCAATTTTCTGTGGGTTTTCTCTAATTTTTTCTACCCGTTTGAACTAATTTCTTCTCTACCAGTCAACTACAAGTGGAAAAAAGAGCTACAAGAGGTTGAAGTAATCCATTTAAGGCCATCCATTGAACCTACTGGACATCTATGGGTAGGGGATAAGAAGGTGTAGGCAATCCAATTCTTAGGGATCTAAATATTGCATAAAAACAATTCTTAGAGCATATGGGCAAGGGAGAATAAGGCATAGGCAATCCTACAATTCTTAGGGCATATGGGCATGGAATGCCTTATATAACTATACCTTATAGAAGGTCTATTATAAATATTGGATATGGATACAGAATGGAGAAATTGGAAATTCCAACAAAAATTAGAGAGTTGGAGACTCTTCTTTGGTTGTGTGTTTTGTCATGAAGTTGGGTGTCTGAAGAATGATCTTGATCAGCTGGCATCTAGAAAGGATTCTACACAACCTGACACATTAAATCCAACAACATCTCCAGATAAAAGAGGTATGTATATCTCATACACGTTCATGCACCTTCATAATGTTCCTAGTGTCTTCTCGATTCCAATTGGTTATGAGGATACTACTAAACATATGGACTTAACAAGTGATGGTCCTCATTCAATGTTTTAGTCCCGAATTGGATCAAAAAGGGTCTAGGGAACATCTGCATCAAAAGAGTTATTATAGGAGCTGGGGGAGATCATTTAGTATAAGATTGTTCAGGGGGAATTTAGTGTACCCTCTTTATATACGTGATTTGCTTCTAATGATACTAAGTTGGTTCATGTCCAAACGAATAATGTTTTGGTCAAAGAGACTAAGTCACAATCCCTTCTACCCACAAATGACCCTAAGAAGAAGTCTACATTTTTTCCCCTAAAGTGCTTATGTTTGTTAAGATCATTAAAATAATTCGAGATGGAGCCAAGGGGGTTGGTGGGGGGACTAGCCATGGACAAGAAAATGACTTCTACTATTGAAAGGAAGTCAGATATATCATTTTCTAAGTGTCAAGAAAGGAAATAAGTGAGACAGGTTAAACAACTCACCATCAATGGGGTCTTTAGAGCAGGGAAGACCTAAAAATTGGTTACAAAATTATCATTATTTCACTAAATTCCAGAGGGTTTGGGGGTGCTCACAAAAATTTATCCCTCAAATGAATGCTATCAATTTACCAACCTAATGTTAGGATGCCACAATAAATTTACCAACCTAATGAAGAGCTTTGTGTGCATTTAAAACTGTAAAATTCCAACTGAATTATTTTTGGTCTTTTTCTTGGTTTTATTGTGTTGGACTTTCATCAAACAATTTTCCACTGAAATGTTTATAGAGTTTGTTATGAATTTACTCATTGTTGTAGAAATTCTATATGAATTCATGAGTGTGGACTTTTGACAAGCACTTGGACTGTAGGATATTTCACACTATTTGACTGCCCAATTTGCAGTTATGGTATTTTAGATGGATTCTTGAAGTGTTTTAGATGGTTGGCATAAATTTAAATTTGAATATGCCCTAACTCAAATATGCATAATATCTAATTCAAACATGGTTCCCTAGATTGAATATATAGAATATATCATTTAAATGATGATGCATGTGTGCCCTAGACTTTTCAGACTGAAAATGTTGAAAAGGACAGAGTGAGGAAAATTTATCGTAATGGAAGCCATTGTTGGTCTAGTTCACTTGTTTGTCACTCTTTTTCTCTATGGCTCCTTGCTAGGGTCACTGCATCTCTTTCTGGGGTCTCTGTCTACCTTTGTGGATCGGGATGAATGCAAATGGGTTGAATGGAGTCGGTCGAGTTCAGGGATCAATGCTTGGAATGGGGATGAGTTAGGGCGAATGGGGTTAGGGATTTTGGTTATGTTCGACTATGGGCTATGAAATGTGTTGGTCAGATGGTGGATGGTGTTATGGCGCGGTTGAGTTCTGTTCATTTCACTGTGCAATATTGTGAATCATTTTAGGGCGCGATCGGGTTTTGTTCTTTACATATATATCATATATGTTACATATATATGTTATATATGTAACATATATATGTTATCTATGTTACATATATAACATATATAACATATATATGTTATATATTTGTAACATATATATGTTATGTATGTAACATAAATATGTTATGTATGTAACATATATATAACAATATTTTAATTTTATAGTGAAGTGGGGAAATGTTCCATGTGAACATCACTTAGACATGGTCGGTTAGTCGATCCTAAGAGATGGGGAATCCTTGTATCAAGGGTGCACCATGCGTGAACATCGAAAGAGAATTGGGTTAATATTACTGAACCGGGACATGCTGGTGGACGACAATGTTAGGAAATCTGGAGATGTCATCGGGGGCCTGAGAAGAGTTATCTTTTCTTTTTAATGACTTTCCCACCTTGAAATCGGTTCAACTGGAGATAGGGTCCAACATCTGAAAGATAACCACACATCTTGTGGTGTTTGGTGCCCCCTCGACGACCATTGTAAATATGGTGAACCGAGTACCATCCATGCTCGATCGTACTCATATCTGTCTCCTTGGATTTTTCAATGTCCACTAGGTTAGCGATCTTGATGAGATAATATTACCTTGGGATACTTGTTTTCTCTTGTCTCTGGACCAATTTGTTAGTGTTATAAGAAGAAACACGTTGTTATTCTTTTCTCCACTAACAACAACTATGCTAGTGAAGTTCATGTCGGGAAGCATCTTCCCTGGATACAAATGATGCTTGATCAACTTGGTCTTCCTCCACAAACTCACTCCACCTTTGTGACAATCAAAGTACCATTGAGCTTATTCATAATCCAATGAATTATCAGAAAACAAAAAACATGGATATTTGGATGCACTAAATTTGGCAACCTCATTCTCAAGGACAGCTTGTGCGAATATTTGTTCCTTTAGTAGATCAAGTAGATATCTTCACCAAATCTCTTTTAGATCTTGCATAAAACCCTGTAACTATAATTTTTAATAATATTACATACAACCACTCTTACCAAGTAATCATCTAACCCCTAAGAACCTATGGCCATTAACCCTTATAATCACTATAATTTATTTCCCCAAATGCATTTGACTCATAACCAATACAATTTTTAGAATCCCAAACTCCTAAACCCTTGAAAATTTAACCCTAATCTTTAACCCTTATAACCCCAAACATGTACATTAACTATTACATCTATCCATTATTAGTACTAGTCTATCACCTATGTTAACCATAATCACTTATAACCTCTATATTTTCTAACTTATAAACCCCAAATAGCTAAAGCCTAACTTATTAACCCTAATCACCTAATACCTATATCTCACAAACATTAATCCTTATAATACTCAAACCATATAACCACTTTACTCTATAACACTATAACCCTTATCATCCCTAACACCTAACCCTTAATTCTCACCATACCTAACCCCTATAAACATTAACCCCTAATCCCTATAAAGAACAATTCTAAACCAATGTAACTTTTATCTGACTTGTAACTCCTAATGAGCTTAACTACCATAACCCCTAATACAACATTTCAACATGAAGAGCACTGAAACAACATCAAAGCCTACCAGAACATGGCCCTACAATCTCAAGAATACAAAGGTCACGGCTATGTCAATTGACATAGGTGAAAAGGAAAATGTGTCTAGTGACACCAAAATAACACGAGAATCATTAGTAGAGAATTGTAAATTCATTGTATTTGTGTTCAAGCAAATACAAAGGATGTTCAATCATTACTAGAGAAATGAGGAACCAAATGCAAAGAATGTTCAAACTAGCACAAGAGAGAGAATTTGTGTTGATTTCCATAGAACATGGAATGCGTGATACAAATAAGAAAACTCTATAATTCATGTTGACCTACACATTATTGAACAATGAGTTGATAGATGCTAAAAGCTATAACTAGGGCTTCAACAAGGTGATCTATGAAAAACTTGGGAATAATTAATTCTACATATTCAAAGGGATATCATGACAATCAATTAGACTATTAATGACATCAATACCAAAAATTTATTGATACGATGAAACAAGGAGTATAGGTTACAAACATTATGATCTTAGACAAAGATGGAGCACAAAAATACATATGGAAATAGGAGATCACTCTCTAACCAATATGTTATTGGATGATGGTTCTATAGTAAACAATATGATGAAGGATACATGGGGAAAGTTAGAGAAATCAAAATTGAGGCCACTAGAGTTATTGGTTGACAATAAAATCCATCAATCGCTTCGACAAGGTGATCAATGAACATTTCATATTGAATTAATTCAATAGATTCCAAGGATCACTGCAACATTATCAATTGGACTATTAATGATTTCAATTTCATATGGAAATAGAAGATCTCACTCTAGCCAATTTAATAATATTAGATGGTGATTATAGAATAATCATTATGATGGAGACAAAAATAATTAGAGAAACCAAAATTGTGACCACCAAGAACGAGAAATAGTCATTGATGATTAGTGAGACAACACAATTTCATTAAAAAACAGGAGAATATTGAATAATTATTGATTTAATAAGCTGCAATAGTGAATGAGGAGTTGGCTATTTCTAGTGAATCCTCTAGAAGCAGGCAAGATGAACTATATGAGTGCAAAGGGAAAGGGTAGTATAACTAGAGGATTGCTTAGAGGTAATAATCATTTGATAGTGTATCATTGTAGCATTGGAAGATGGATAATCTAATTTTTTTGTTGCTATAATACAGAATCAAAACTAATAACTAAACCCAAAGGGAAGAATCCACTCAAGTGAATGATGAGAAGGAAAATTACCCATCACATGGCTTGACCAATGTTACCACTGGTAAATGTAAAATTCAAGGTATCCCATGACCATACTAACTGAGTTGTTCTTAAATATAGGGAATGTATACCCACTCAAAAAATTAATGTAGAAATGAAGAATGAACCTCAACAAATCATAATGGGAATTGAGTGGAGGATATAATCGCTAGCCAAGTAATTAACATATTTAAGAGTAGAAAGAATTATTTGCATGGTCCTATAAATATGGAAGCTAACCCATTGTTCAATAGGGGAGTGGAGGAAGTTATCCACCCCAAAATATGGAAGCTAATTCCAAGGCCTCGAGGGGACAAAGGTTGAATTCTAATTTGGTGGGAATATTCCATTAGAAAAATCGCTTCCTTTCTTAGATGTTATGGTAGATAGTTGACGACATTTACAAGAATAAAATACAAGGAAATATTGGAAGAGCTCGAGGAAATTTCAAGAATGACTCAGCTTATCCCCTCAATGACTAACAACTGACCAAACAATGACAAATACTAAAGGTTCATGAGACATATAAAAGACCAACGAAAGCCTAAAACTTGCGTCAACCAAATTGGGTACTTTGAAATGAAATTAGGGTTTATGGTTTACATGATGCATTGATGATGGAAGAAAGTGGGTGTATCAGTCAAATTTGAGTCCAAAAACCCTCCCATATTAGTAAGGCATGCGAATAGTCTATCCAAGTCAAATTTCAATGCATACATATACAGTTTGAAAACATTTTGAGATTGGCCCCGTTCACATGTCATTGTTTCTTGCCTCTAGTATCTTGATGGTGTTGATTAAGCAATCAACGAGATAGAGGCATTTTTCATCACAACTATGACATAGATACATTGTATATACATTAATGTAGAACCTGAAATAAAAATGAATAAAGACCGACGGAAGCCTAAAACGTGCGTCAACCAAATTGGGTACTCTGAAATAAAATTAGGGTTTATGGTTTACATGATGAAGTGATGATGGAATAAAGTGGTTTATGAAAAATAGTTGGGTTTATGGTTTACATGATGCATTGATGATGGAAGAAAGTGCGTGTGTCAGTCAAATTTGAGTCTAGAAACCCTCCCATATTGATAAGGCATGCAAATATTCTATCTAGGTCAAATTTCAATGCATACAGATACAATTTGAAAACATTTCGATGTTGGCCCCATTCACATGTCACTGTTGTTCACCTCTAGTATCTTGATGGTGTTGATTAATCAATCAAATAAATAGAGGTATTTTTCATCACATCTATGACACAGATACATTTTATATACATTAATGTAGAACCTGAAAGAAAAACGAATAGAGATCGAGGAAAGCCTAAAAATTGCAACAACCAAATTGGGTACTCTGAAAGAAAATTAGGGTTTATGGTTTACAAGATGAAGTGATGATGGAAGAAAGTGGGTGTGTCACTCAAATTTGAGTCC
Source organism: Picea mariana (assembly GCA_032191745.1). Classification (NCBI taxonomy): domain Eukaryota; kingdom Viridiplantae; phylum Streptophyta; class Pinopsida; order Pinales; family Pinaceae; genus Picea; species Picea mariana. Next base: position 11,005 of record JASDQU010204650.1, read on the forward strand.
AGAAACCCTCCCATATCATTAAGGCATGCCAATAGTCTATTCATGAAAATTTTCAGTGCATACAGAAACTGTTTGAAAATATTTCAACGTTGGCCCCATTCGTAGGTCCCTGCTGTCAGACGTGTCTAGTCCTCGCACAATTTTCATTCCTCATTGTTTGTTACTTGACCATGGTGTAGTCCCCAAGATCCATTATTTTTGTACAAAATTACATACTAATGGCATAAAATTATCGATGAACTTTTGTCGTCGATAGTCTAGCAAATTTGTCCCAAGATTATTTACATTCGTCTCTCTTGCGACAATATCAAATGATGCAGCTTGGAATCATTTCATATTTGGTTTATCAACTTGAAATCTAAATTTGATACTTTGCAAGCTAGATGGACCTTCATTCAAATACAAATATGAAGCTTGGAATCATTAACATATATCTAAAAGAACATATGAAAAAGAGTTGGGTTTATGGTTTACATGATGCATTGATGATGGAAGAAAGTGGGTGTGTCAATCAAATTTGAGTCCAAAAACCCTCCCATATCGGTAAGGCATGCGAATAGTCTATCCAGGTCAAATTTCAATGCATACAGATACAATTTGAAAACATTTCGACGTTGGCCCAATTCACATGTCACTGTTGCTCGCCTTTAGTATCCTGATGGTGTTGATTAAGAAATCAACGAAACAGAGGGATTTTTCATCACAACTATTGATGCAGACCTCCTCGACCCTCGGGACAAAGTCCGCTCATAGGATCATTCTTTGTCTCCTTTGAGCAAATCGACTCTTTCGATTCCTTGCTGGAATCTCAATTCAATCGATCCACAGGTCCTTTTCGGAAGCTCCCCTGTGCAAATAGCACTAGGCGCGAGCTCCGCCCTTTCGTGCGACCATAGCGCTATGACCAAGGCCCCAATTCCAAAGGCTCTTGTTTCAACTCACAACTCACGAGTTCGTGAGTCAAGGCTCCTGACTCTTCCTTTCAAATCTCCTAATACCTGAAATGCCGATATGAGTATGGCTCTTCCTCTGTCAGCGCCTTCCTTGCGTGACCATCAGCTAGGCTAAGCACTAGCACCTCTTGCCTCTCACACCTTTGTGAGTTCAAATGTCCAACCTTGGCACCTTACCTTCACGAACCCCTAAGAGGCGATGTTAGTTTTCCCTCTCGCGTTCTCTCTACTCGCCACTTCGCGAGTTGTAGCATCGAGCTCATGTACTCTTATCTCGCCGATTCCTGAGACGCGAGAAGTCAGTGGAGTATTGACTCCTTCCTTTAGGCGATGCGTGTTCACCTTCTAATCACGCAGGCTCGGCCTTGTAGTTCTGCCACGTGTCCACAATCGTGCCTCAACTCTCGGCACTTCGCGACTCCTGATGTCGAGACGAGGTCCTTCGAACCTCTGAACCTCCAAATGCATGATACACGTGATGAGGTTCTGATCCAATGGTCCTCTCAGGACCTAGATCCAATGACTGTCTTTTCTCCTCATGACTTCGCTACTCGCGACTTGGAGCACCCAACTCCTGGGCTCTCACCTTGTGAACCTCTGAGTTCACGAGATCCGTTGATCTCTACCACCTGTCCTCCTCAGATGGACAGTCCTGATCTTCTTGTGACTTTGCCACTCGCAAATTCAAAGGACTTTTCATTCTAAGCTCCGATGTCTGAATCCCTAACAGAGAATATCTCGTGACACGTGTCCTTCTTCCAATCAGACGACTCAGATTCTTTCGCTATTTCAGGACTTCGCCTTTCATGAGCTCGTGAATCTTGATGCAAAGGTTTTAAACCTTCAACTCACGAATCCACGAAATGAGATTCCATGAGTGATCCAATGGCCCTTATTGGTTCAGATCCTATGGTTCAATTTCTCCCGCGATTGCACTTAGAAAAACACTCACCGTAATCCTTCTTGCTTCTCTATAAGATCTGACGGTTCCCGGAACTTTGCGAATTCGCCATGGAGAATTCCAACCATCCAATGCATCCTTGACAACTCTTGTGAAATGAACAAGTATGCCTTCACAAAACTTGTCCACCAACAAAACAATGTTGTTGCGCTTCCTTCTGATACTTCAAGGCACTAGCCCTCTTGAGATTTTCTTCGATGACTTCTAAGACTCTATCCCTTCTGAGATTTCTCCACAACTCGAGTCTTCAAGAAGACTCCTACACGCACTCCTTGCAGCAATTCTTCAAATACTTTCAAGTATTTGAACCTCTTCGACTTTGTGCACTCCCTACAACAATAGTCTTTCAACAGTCTCCTTAGGCTGCAAACTCTGAGACACTCGGCCTACGCACACTTTGCATGGCTCCTATGCTTAACTTGCACTTCTGCAAGAATGAGAACAATGTTATCCCTTCTGAGATTTTAGATATTGAAACTCTGAACTCGTCAACGCACTCCTTGCGGACAATTTCACTGCACTCCTTGTAGGAAAACTCTTGCTCAGACAGAGAAACAATCGAAACTCATTCCTTACTCTCCCTCTCTTCAGATTTCAAACATTAAATATGAAATCATACATTCACGCATCAAAGAAAATGCATAACAGAGAGTAAACAAGCATATATCAATCAACAT
>JASDQU010204651.1:0-10129 GCA_032191745.1 Picea mariana
AGTGCTATTTCTGTTGCTATTTCGTATATCATTTCTGTGTATTGTGAAGATTATGCTGGATATTTTACTGTTATTCTGTCATTTCTAGCATTTCATTTCTGTTCTGCATATTTTATATATATATAGTATCTTGCATAGACGGAGGGTTTCAAGTCATGAACTCTATGCCCCATTTGAAAAAGAGGCTGACAATAATGACTGGATGTAGAAGAGCAGGTGGTGCTCATGCTTTGTTGGCATAAAGCTGACATTTGTCACATCGCTTCACAACATGGATGCAATCGTGAAACAATGTAGGCCAAAAGTATCCATCACGAATTATTTTCTGAGCAATGGACATCCCTGAGAGGTGGCCTCTGCAAGCGCCGTTGTGGTAGTCGTTCAAGACTCTATCGACCTCGTCGATAGTCAAACATCAACGGAGTACATTGTTGACTGCTCGCCAATATAAGATATCATCGATAAGGAGGTAGTGGGGGGCCTAGTGATGAATACATTGACGATCGTCCTAAGAGAGGTGGTTTCCAAATTTCTGTGTTCGGAGGTAGACGAGAAGATCATCGTACCAAGGATCATCCGAGGGGATGTGAAAGAGATGTTCGTCGGGGAAATCGGTATTGATGAGAGTACTGGTAGTATCGGAGGGGAACACCGTAATGAGTTTGGTGAGGATGAGGGCTTTATTTCTCTTGGGTGCTGAAAATTTGAGGTTGTACTCTTGAAGGATGACGATCCATCGAGAAAATTTACCATTAATTTTCTAGCGACTAAGAAAGTATTGCATGGGGTTGGAATCTTCTACGACTTTGGTAGTTCGAAGAAGAATATAATGGTGTAGTTTTTCTGCGAGGACAACTGCGAGGGCTAGTTTCTCTTCATGATTGTACTTTAGGGGTGTCCCTGAAAGGTTTTTACTAATGTAGTAAATTACATGCTCACGGTCATCATCTCGTATTTGGATGAAAACTCCTGCTACTGAGATGGCTGAGGCTGATATGTAAAGGGTATAGTCACAGTTATAGTTGGGTGGACTAATCAATGGGGCGTTGGAGAGTATTGTTTTAAGATCATTAAAATCATTTTGAGCATGTTCATCCCAATGGAATGGGATGTCATAGCATAGAAAGCGAAGGAAGTTTTGTGCACGAGTGGCATAATCTAGGACAAAGCACCGTAAAAAGTTAGCTTTGCCTTGTAGGCTCTGTAGTTGGTGTAAATTTCAAGGAGGTGGAATTTTTGTGATGGCTTGGACTTTGAGGAGGTCCACAATAATGCCATGTTGGGAAATGATGAACCCAAGGAGGAGCCCAATAGTGACCCAGAACATGCACTTGAGGGGGTTCAAGTGGATGTTGTACTGATGACACCTTTGGAAGATGATTCGTAAATCATCGAGATGTTGAATGCATTTTTTGGATCGAGCTGTGAGGTCGTCCAAGTATGTGAGGATGATATGAGCCAGATCATGAAAGATGTATGTAATGGACCATTGGAAAGTTGCGCTGGCATTTTTGAGGCCAAAAGGCATGACACAATATGCAAAAGTACCCCAAGGGGTAGTGAATGTGGTTTTGTACTGATCGGCTGGGTGAATTTGAATTTGGTTGTAGCCAGAGAAACCGTCCATGAAGGACAGAGCCTTGTGACCGGCGCAATCATCAATAATTTGGTCAATAAAGGGTGTTGGAAAGTTGTCTTTGGGATAGGCATGATTGAGATCATGAAAGTCTGTACAGACACAGATACTGCCCTATTTTTTGTTAACAAGGATGGGGTTGGAGACCCATGATGTATAGGTGATGGGGTAGATGAACCCTGCAGTGCATAATTTGTCAATCTTGGATTTGATGGCCATTTCTTTGGATGGGTGGAGCGGACGCTACTTTTGGTGGATAGGTGTGATATCAGGCTAGGTGTCTATATGATGTTTGACAATAGAGGGACCAAGGCCAGGCATCTCTGTGTATGACTAGGAAAAAATGTCCTAGTATTCCTAGAAGAGAGCTTTGTAGGTGGTAATTTCTTTAGGAGAGCATGTGGCACCAATGATGATTTCCTCTATAATTCCAGATTTGATGGAAATATCGATTTTGATGGTGGGGGAAATATTGGCCATATTGCCTTCTTCAAAAGTGTCAAGGGTAGGGATAGGGTTATTGAACCAATCTATATGCCCGGATGGGAGAAAATATTTGGTTTCGACTACGTATATGGGGTTTTGGTTAGGAGGCACGAAGGCTTCCTCTGAAAGAAAGAGCGCTCTGTGGTGGAGCACATCCCATGGGCAATCGGGGGTAGTTAACTCCTCGAGGATGTCTTTTTCGTAGTGGAAATGTTGAGAATATAAGGGATCTAAAGGAGTGAAATTAGTGACTGTTACCATGTGGTTGTATTTTGGTTGTAAAGAAGAAGGTGGGGGGATGTAAGAGGATTGCGATGGTTCACTCGACATAAGCCAAATATCAAGATACTGTGGGTTAAAAATGGTAGTCGGGCGTAAAATGTCTGTGGGAAAATGAACTAGATAATTGGGGGGATTTGAGGGTAAATCCTCGTATAAATCATCCAAGAACCATGGAGGATTAGGGAGTGCCTTAGGCTCAGGAGAAAGGATATGAAGAACCTTTGTTGATGGGGTAGGGTTAATCACCAATTCTACCGGGGGGGTGTAGGATTTTGAATCAAGGCCATTTGGCAATGCCTGTATTCAATGATCATAGGACATTAGTATGTGAAATGATATAATGAGTCATAGAGAGAGCAAGGGCATCTCATATGTTCGTTGACTGAGGTCGTGACATAATGGATGTCGGTGGGATGTGTTTGAGATGATGTGGATGGAGTGGGTTCTTGTTGAAAGCTCTGACGTACTGCCGCTAGCGTCTGTCAAAATTGAGGTAGTGCTGGACAATGGTGCGTATAATGGACATATTATTAACATATGGCGCATGAAAATTTGGTTAACAATCCTTTTCTACTTGTGGTAGGGGAGATAGCGGTAGTACTTGATGAAGTGATGAGTGGTGTTGGTGCTAGAGGGAGTTGAATTAGATTGCATATCTTAGGTAGAGATGAGAATTTATTGGTGGGGTGTTTGTCCTTCTTGGATAGAGTGCACAGAGGTTGGATGCAAGGAGGAAGGGGAGCGATGGGCTCTTCTTTCTTCCATCTGCCCCCAGTTGTAGTGGTAATGTTAGAAAGTGGGGGTGGTGGTGGTGCGGTGGGGGTAGGTACCAAAATCTGCATTGGGATTCCTTCTGGTTGGGGAGGGAGGGATGGTTTTGGGACCATCGCGGGGGGAAGTAGATACCATATTGGGATTTCCAACACCATATTGGGAAGGGTAAGCATTGCGGCTATTTGGAAATCTTGTATGCCTGGTGGAGGGTAAAAGAAAGGGATTTGAGTAAGGGCTTGAGGGATTGTCTCCCAAGACGGTATGTGACCTTGGGGTAAGGTGCAATCAGGAACAGGTTAAGCTAGGGGGATTTTAGGGAATTTCTAAGGAAGAAGCTCTATGACTGGTGGGATGTCAGATGTAAGAGAAGCCTCATTGGGAGGAAGGGTATCTCCAGTTTCAGTTCCTTTGGATGAAATGACACATACCTATGCTAAAGGATGGATGAGCGGTGGTGCTCCATGGTATGTCCCTAGCAAGGATGGGTCTTTGAAAATTCTGGGGCCCATCTCGATGAGTGGGTAAGTATCGGGATTAGTGTGGATGAAAGGGAGGATGTTATCGATGTTGGAAGAAAGGTTAGGCTCATAATGTAAAACCTGATCGATGGTAATGATATTCCTGTTATGGGAGGACATCATGGTTTGAAACACGGAAGAGGCAACTTCCTTCATAGAATACATGTAGCTACGACCAAACAAGATGTTGTAATCGAGTGGGGCATCAATAACCTCAATGTTAATAAGAATGGTTTTTCCTCTGAGTTTGATGGGGAAATTTTGGAAGAGACCTTCGGGAGAAGATGGTTGTCCGTCATAAGCTCTTAAGGTAATGGCAGATGGTATGAGTTCGGGGGAACCAATTTTCTACCATGCACATTTGGACATGATGCATGTGGATGCACCTTCATCAATGACACATCGATGAACTATAATTTTCCATATTTTAACTAGTATTTTAAAAGCAATGAGAGCGGGGAGGCAAGGTTCTCCACTATCGAGATCANCAAATGTCATGAGTCGGGTATCAGCATGGTCGACTGCCCCCAGGGTGGAAAGTAAGGACTTCCGCTGAGTGGGATAAGTTTGAAGGACTTCTAAGACTGACATGGTGGTGGGAGATTGTGCCAAGTCATCGACCAGACTGTAATTATGAGCCGCCCTAGCCTGAGGGTTGTGGACATTCCTATGCAATGGGATGAGAGGAATAAAAAGAGGTGTTTCAGTATTAGGGTGAGGAATCATCAAAGGGGGTATAGTTGTGACTGGGGGTGCTTCCGAGGTGGTGGGATAAGACTCAGGGGGTGCGTTGTATTGATGACTGTGCATTTGTAGAAGAACTTCTTCCTCGCTAGTGAGAAGGATAGTGCGATTTGCAAGATTGCCCAGATTGGGATATTTTCCCGTTTATGGTAGGGTAGGTTGCATATCTTGTTGGGTGTTCATTACCCCTTGGTGTGGAATGGGGTTTTACAGCACATCTGGGGGTGGTTTATGCACATATTGTTGTGGGGCCTACTGAGGGGTAGGCTGTGCTGGAGGACGTGGTCCATTCATAGAGTCTTTCATCCATTTAAAGTCGGTGATTTGGGGGAAATGGTGAGTATAATGGCCAAACTCGCCGCAAAGGGCACAAGGGAAGTTTGTCTAAAGATTGTTGTTATTCTTTCCTTGGAATTTGTTATTTCCCCCTTGAGGATTCTGGTTACCTTGATTCCAGTTGCCCCCAATAGGTTTTTTTTGTTGGGGATGATTTCCTCCTTGCCCTGGATTATTATTATTCCGATTTTTTCCTTTCTTTTTGGAATTATTCGACTGATGGGTCAGATTTTCCGTATTCATTTGTTCAAAATTTTGATATTGTTGAATGGGAGAGGGCTGAACAAAATTGACCTCAGCATGTGGGTGTCCTTGTGGTGGAGCCATGGGTTGTGGAGGGAAAGGAAATGGAAAGTACAAATTATGTTGTGGCAATGATCCGTAAGGTACATAGGAAGGCATGGTGCTTTCACTAGTGCTTAGGGTATAAGTTGAGGTAGTGGGAGTACCAGAATTGGGTTGGATAGGTGGGCATATTGTGGGTGCCGGCGAGCGTCCACTTATGGGTGGAGGAAGGGAAATAGGGTATGGTTGTTGATAAGGGGGAGGAGGATAATAAGGGAGTCCTCCATATACCGGCAGATATTGAGGTGTTCCATACATAGGTGGTTGTTGGGGTTGTGTATTGTGTTGTGTGGTGTTACCAAACAATCCATCCGCTGAGTGAGACATCCCAGGTTTGTCTTGGCTGAATGGTACAAGTTTCGGAAGGTCAGGTAGTATTGTGTATAAGTATCCTGATTGTAAATAGATGAGGTTGTATTGTTGGGCTTTGTTGATGGTTTCTTCTTTGGATTAGGGGAAGGTGGAAGCCACATCTTTACCGAGGAGGGAGACAAGTGATCTGAGAAACCAATCAAGGCATTGTTGTTTGGTGGTTTCTACTTTGCATAAACTATGTCATCGATGCCACTCATGAATGTGGTCAGCGATATGTGTGGCTGAGGTTTGTTTAAAATCAGAGAGTAGTTCAAGACCATTGTCATGGAAGATTGGTAATTGAAAGAAGTTAAAAAATGCTTTGGCCAAAGATTTGAAAGTCGCATGGGACCACGATTTTTTGTCTACATACCACTTGGTTGATGGGCCAGTGAGTGTGCATTGGAATAACCTTAGTCGGATGGAATTGTCCATGATTTTGTTTGAAGAGAACCATAAGTGGAAGGTCATGACATGGTTTCCAGGGTCGTCTCCTGCCTTTCCTTCAAACTTGGGGATGTCTGAAGGTAGTTTGGTAGGCATTGCAAGCCATGTGGGGTCATGCAATATAGGATCATTTGTGAGTTTGCTCAGATCCAGTATGTTGAGGGAAGCCAAGTATGGAATCTAGAGTGGTGGTGGAGGATTAGTTCAATCCATAGTGTGAGTCTTTCATGTACCTAACCTGTGAGGGGGGTTAGGTGGGGTTGTACTTCCCCCTTGGGAAGAAGTTTTCCCATCGCTTTCGTGTAAAGGAGAGCAAGTGGATGATTGACCTTGGGAAGTGGACCCAAGTAAAGTGGAACCAAGTAAATATGATCCCAGCATAGTTGCACTCACAGCGGTGCGAGAAGGTGAGGCTGCTGAGTGGGCAAGACTAGGAACTCCCCCTAGAAGAGGAGGGAGATTTAGCAAGCATCTGGAATGATGGGGATTCTATGGGTCCCCTATGATGTCTGACTAGCTAAGTGGATGTGTGCAAATGGTGATGAGAGCAATGAACAAGAGCCTTTGCTGTAATTTCTTGAACCTTCACAATATATTTCACAATCAGATGTAATAACAAGGGAATCATATATAAAATATTTTGATAAAGAAGCATATATGTGGATAGGTGTATTTTTTCTACATGGGAGAACAAAGAAAACAAATGCTCGTGTCCTAAAAGATGTAACATCCTTCCTCTCAAATAGCACTGGACCTTCCAATAGCACTCGAAAGTGGGGTCTGAAGACACCAGAAGAGGAACTAGTAAAGGATGAAGTAATTAGTTATAATGAGGGGTAGAGGGTGCATATCCTGAAAGAGCTGGCGATATTTCCCAATAGCCACACAAAATCTGAACAAGGTGCAATTGCAGCCCACAACTACCACCTGGATAGGTGTCCTAAATTTTGGTCACTAGGTACCTCGGTCAAAGTGCGGAATTTAGATTTTCGGCCTCAGAAATGGGTCATGGGATGGATCCCATCCAAGAGGTGGGTGCCTCAAGGGGTGACGCACAAAAAAAATAGACCTTGCCTTCAACCCTTCATGGGTATCTCCCTGCCTTATGGTGTAGGAACACTTGACTTGGAGGATTTGAAAGTTCCCTATTTGTCAACTGCTACTATTTTGACGATGTGAGAACCAGATAATGGGGAGTTATTTGGATGCCTTTCCTTGAAATCCTACCTAGACTAAAATATTTCTTTTGGTAGCTCCTGTGGAGGAAGACTTAGTGAGTTTTTAGAAATATTTTAGGTTTGGTTGTTTTAGAGATTGGGGGTGTGAACCAACCTCATTGAAATTAAGTGGGAGTGGATAGTCTCATCAAGAAAAGGGTGGGGCATTTCAGAATGTCGTTGGAGGAAACCTACTTCAACCTCCATGATTTCTAGATGAAACTATGTGAGTGATTGGTGAACTTTGTGTGTGAACAAGTGAAAGTGTGCCAATTTTTAATAATTTAAGTGTCACCTTGCTGCATGTGGACTTCGATTGGTCCTTACAAGTCTTGATTACCTAAGTTATTGTGTGTCATTGGTACAACCTTGTGGAATTTTAAAGTCCCTAGGAAACTAGCATGTGGACATGTGGGTCCTAACTATTCCTTTAACTCCCTATTGTGATTTGATCTAAGAAATCTTTGAAACTATCCTAGATTGTGCACATGTGGGCATGTATGGGCCCGTTACAAAACCTTTAAAATTCCCTAGTGATTTAATCTAAGAAAGTAAATTTGAACACTATCCTATCTTTGTAGCATGTGGGCATGTATGGGCCCTTACAATTTTAAGATGTGTTCGAAAAATAAACTAAGAGGAGTCCCGAGGGGGTTGTTGTCCTCTCCTAAATATTTTGTCTTTTTAAGGGAGATGAAACTTTCCCTCAATCTCTTTCTGATTCTCAAGATTACTTTGGGGCACAAGAGAAGAGGATACTCAACGATTGATATGCAATTTCTGGTCCCAATGCAAGTTTTATATGTGATGTAGAATGATTCCAACTTAAACTCTTAGTCAAAGAAAGCCATCCATGTGGAAAAATGAAAGCAAAAGAGGAAATAATGATTTTAACCCCCTAAGTGCCTATGTTTTGACTAATCCCTTTATATAGAGAGGGAATTTAAGTGTGGTGCATATTACAATGTGCATGGAATCAATTTCAAGAAGGCTATGGGCCCTCCACAGATCACAAAAAACCTTACAATATATGATTTTCTGGACAGATGCGTGGGTAGAAGAGTAGACAAAGGAGCTTTGAGCGCCAATGTGTGAACATAAAATGACTGATGGGTGCAGGTGCATGTCACATACCCATTACCTAAATCGTATTTTTTTGGTCTTCTGCCGAATCAGAAGCCCTAAACATCCATGGAGGACCAACGTAAGCTAGCTCTTTCTCTCTCCCCGCTCCCATGTGGTCATGGGTCATGATCATAGTTCAAATAAACACAGTATCTCTTTCATGTTTCGCGCCTCAGCGCTACAGTGATGTCGAGTCGTTTGACTTGGCAACTGCCGAACCCTGACAGGGCTAGCGATCAACCAATGGGGCAAATCCCCATAGGGTTAGCAAATGGCTAATAGGAACAAATCCCAATAGGGACCAGAGAACAGCCAATGATAAATGACCCCGTTGCGCGGTTAAGTGGAATACAGGTGGCAGAGAGGGATATGCGACACGATGGTTGACATGACAGGAGGGGCCCACTTCACACGCCACACTATTCTAGACCACCCCCCCCCCCATTAAAGACAGAATGGAAAGGGGGGTNCCCATTAAAGGCAGAATGGCAAGGGGGCTCTAGAATGCATCCTCAGCCGTAGATTTGGGTGGGTGGACTCTGGCCATCCAGATCTGTTCGCTACTTACCATGATGCATGCTCATGCCCCAATGTAAAATTAGCATCTCTTCCGAACATCGGATGGTCGTTACGAACCCTGAGATTTCCTGAAGAAATCTCGTCCCTTCATCGGGGGTTATCATCACGAGAGTCCGAACTCTTGATCATGGGACTCCTGAATTCTCAATCCTCGGTTTCCTGATGTGGTTAATCTCTGAACACGTGTCCCTCGTAAATCAGAGGATCCCGATCTGTCCCGGGGTTTCCACCATGGAAAATCCCAAACTCTTGTCAACAGGAATCCCGATTTTGCGATTCCCGACTTCCTGAAATGGGTGATCTTTTGACGTGTGGCCTCCGATAGTAAGACGTCTTAGATCTACTCTAGATTTTCCACCATGGAAAATCCCAAACTCTTGTCAACAGGAATCCCGATTCCACGATTCTCGATTTCCCGAAATGGGTGATCTATTGACATGTGGCCTCCGTTAGTCGGACGACTCATAAAGGTTCCTACCCATGCATTCTTCCATGACTCCCTGGGCGTGGAAAAGATCTACGGTCTAGATACTCTCATGAACCTTAGGTATCTACAGTCCTAAACTCTTCACTACCCACAAAGACACAGGAAAACCAAGTGGTAAGGCATTTAATGCCCTACTATCTCCTACTAATCTAACGGTCGTGGGTGACCGCAGATTCCTTGACGAAATATCGTCCGTCGATTAATACTTATCAGGTTAAGATACTTAACTTTCCAGCTTCCTCTTACCAAATATAATGGTCATGAGTGACCACAGATCTCCCGATGGGATCTCATCCATCAATTCGTTACCTCATCCCTATGTTGTCATCTTGGTTTTCAAGAGGATTGTTCCTCCTTATGCAGGGTTACTAAGGCCTTATGGCTTCATAACCGCCTTCCCGATTCTTGATGGGCTTTTCAAGGAAGGTATTTCTATGGGGAGGATTACTCAGGGTACTACCTGAGGTATATAAGGGTGTCGTCCTCCCGAGAACCAGGCGTGAAGTCTGAGTTAGATCAGTATGCATGTAAATAACAATTCATGAGGACATAATCCATACATAGTCCTTCTATACAAATATACAACTACTAGTACTAATCAAAATACCATACAGACATTCTTATAATGAAATCCTTCACAGTTTGATAGCTTATGGGAATGATCATCAGAATGAACATATACATATATTTCAAGATGCCAAAGGCAAAACACTTATCAGAAATAACACTAGGGGTTAAGAAACTGCTGAGAGGGTTGCTCGTTTCCACCCAACCATAGGCTTAGTGACTCCCAACGGAT
>JASDQU010204651.1:10229-29044 GCA_032191745.1 Picea mariana
CCATAAAACTCTTTAGCCTTCTCGTCGAAATATTTTTCCGACAAATACTTCTTTCAGAAGTATTTCTCAAACTATTTCCAAGACAGGTCCTCCTCGCGGAACCCTTTCACATTCTTAGGATCTTCCCACCAAATGGAAGCTTTTCTGTTTAGATTGAAAGTGGCCACTCAGGCCTTCAAATTCTCTGAAAAGTCATGGACTCTGAAATATTTCTTCAGTCCAAGCAACCAGGCCTTGGCTTCCTCTCCCTTCTTTTTCTCACCATCGAAGGAGGGAGGTTTGGCTTTTCTGAATTCCTCAAATTTATGACCCTTGGAAGTCTTTTGCTTCTTCTGTTTTCTATGAGAATAGGAACTGGTCCTGCTGCTGGAAGAGCCTTTTGAATATCCAGTTTCCTTCTCTGTGGAATCGTCTAGATCTGGTCCTTTACCTCGGGGGTGGACCTTCCTTGAGGTGCTCCTCTCAGTATGGCCACTATTATGACCACGTTTCTTCATCTCAGGTTCATGATGCATTTGTCGCTGTAGGTCGGATAGGCTCTGCAGTAAAACTTCATTAATTTCAGTTTGCTTTTCTTGTTCTTTCATCATCCTTTCATTGTCGGCCTTGCATCTTTGCAATTCAACCATGAGACTCCTCACAGTCTCGGCTAGATTTGGAGGGGTTCCTATTGCTCTTCTTTCGTCAGAATCTTCGTCTCTATTATGGGAGCCTTCTCCCATCTCTTGGTGAGTCACCATCCTCTGCGTATGTAAATTCCCACAGCTGATCATCCGCTTGGGTGAAAAGACAAACGCTGATTATTAGTCAAGAGTTAAATACATTTTATAACCTGCGCATAAATTTATAACTCTTTCACATGCATACACAGTCGGGTTCTTGTCTCCAAGTTTTAACCATGGAAGAGAGAATTAAGTTAGGGGGTTACTCCTCATAGGAGTGCTTCGAAGGGAGCTTATACGCAACTCATTCATGAGCCCAATCAGGCCGAGTGTTGTAACCATGATTTGATACCACTTTGTCACATACCCATTACCTAAATCAGATTTTTCTGGTCTTCTGCTGAATCAGAAGCCCTAAACATCAATGGAGGACCAGCGTAAGATGACTCTTTCTCTCTCCCTGCTCTCATGTGGTCGCGGTTCATGATCACAGTTCGAATAAATGTAGTATCTCTTTCATGTTTCGCACGTCAGCGCTACAGTGATGTCGAGTCGTTTGACTTGGCAACCACTGAACCTCGACAGGTCTAGCGATCAGCCAATGGGGAAAATCCCCACAGGGTTAGCAGATGGCTAATAGGAACAAATACCAACAGGGACCAGAGAACAACCAATGAGAAACGGCCCCGTTGCGTGGTTAAGTGGAATACAGGTGGCAGAGAGGGATACGCGACACGATGGTCTACATGACAAGAGGGGCCCACTTCACACGCCACACTATTCTGGACCCGCCCCCCCCATTAAAGACATAATTGCAAGGGGGGTACAAAATCTACCTAAGCATTGTTGATAATGATGAATTAATCTCGATCGTTCGAGAGTTGCACGTCCAATTCTAGACCCCCCCCCCACCATTAAAGGCAGAATGACAAGGGGGCTCTGGAATGCATCCTTAGCCGTATATCTAGGTGGTTGGACTCTGGCCATCCAGATCTGTTCACTACTTACCCTGATGCACGCTCGCACCCCAATGTAAAACTAGCATCTCTTCCACACATTGGATGGTCATTACGGACCCTGAGATTTCCTGAAGAAATCTTGTCCCTTCATCGAGGGTTATCATCATGAGAGTCCGAAATCTCGATCACGGGAGTCCCGAATTCTCAATCCCTGATTTCTCGATGTGGTTAATCTCTCAACACGTGTCCCTCATAAATCGGATGATCCCGATCTATCCCAGGGTTTCCACCATGGAAAATACCGAACTCTTGTCAACAGGAATCTCGATTCCATGACTCCTGACTTCCCGAAATAGGTGATCTTTTGACACGTGGCCTCCGATAGTTGGATGGCTCGGATCTACTCCAGAGTTTGCACCATGGAAAATCCTGAACTCTTGTCAACAGGAATCCCAATTCTGCGATTCCCGATTTCTTGAAATGGGTGATCTATTGACACGTTGCCTCCGTTAGTCAGATGACTCATAAAGGTTCCTACCCATGCATTCTTCCACGACTCCCTGGGCGTGGAAAAGATCTAAGGTCTAGATACTCTCATGAACCTTGGGAATATATGGTCCTAAACTCTTCGCTACCCACGACGACACAGGAAAACCAAGTGGTAAGGCATTTAATTCCCTACTATCTCCTACTAATCTAATGGTCGTGGGTGACCGCAGATTCCCCGACGAAATATCGTTCGTCGATTAATACTTATCAGGTTAAGATACTTAACTTTCTAGCTTCCTCTTACCAAATATAAGGGTCACGAGTGACCAAAGATCTCCCGACGGGATCTAATCCATCGATTCGTTACCTCATCCCTATTCTGTCATCTTGGTTTTCAAGAGGATTGTTCCTCCTTATGCAGGGTTACTAAGGCCTTACACCTTCACAACTGCCTTCCTGGTTCTTGATGGGCTTTTCAAGGAAGGTATTTCTATGGGGAGGACTACTCAGGGTACTACCTGAGGTATATAAGGGTGTCTTCTTCCTGAGAACCAGGCGTTAAGTCTGAGTTAGATCAATTCACATGTAAATAACAATTCATGAGGACATAAGCCATACATAGTCCTTCTATACAAATATACAACTACTAGTACTAATCAAAATACCATACAGACATTCTTATAATGAAATCCTTCACACTTTGACAACTTATGGGCATAATCATCAGAATGAACATATACATATATTTCAAGATGCCAAAGGCAAAAAACTTATCATAAATAACACTAGGGGTTAAGAAACTACTGAGAGGGGTGCTCATTTCCACCCAACCGTAGGCTTAGAAACTCCCAACAGATTTACCACTAGCGACCCCCGAGCTGAGACCTCGATGCTGTGAGATTGCGCTCTATCTACCAGTGGCCAGGAGTGAAGGTTGCAATCCTTCATCTCCGCTATCACTCACTCTGCATAATGCCAGATTTCTCCCCTCGCATCTCCCCCAATCGCTTCTACCTAAAGCCTTATCCTCTTGTGAGGTTGCGTGTGGCGCGATTACCCTCGCGCTGATCAAGCCTGATGGCTCTACGGATGGGAGGTTCACCTCCCATCCCTCACTAAACCATCTACCTACCAACTTGTGAGACATTTAATTCAGGGCCAACAAGCCACTTTTGGTTCTCTGGGCCAGTGGAGTCCAAATACGGTATTAATTCTCAGTGGAAGTTAACGCCACCTTTCTAGGTGCCTTCCACCATCATCATGGTCTCTTTTTCTGCACATCCCCTCTCAGCAGTCCTGCAATAAATTTCATAGCTTCATTCACATTTATTGACCTTTTACTCAAGGTCCATTTACATCACATATTCACATTCATAAGTTTGCCACAGTTCTGGCCAGTCCAGTTATTTTTACAAGCTGGGGGAAACAGGGTGTTACAGTGCACAGGAGGCTCTGAGCAATGCAGTGGGTTTGGTGCATGTGCGTTGAAGATGCGCCTGTGGGTCAAAAAATTTGTGCACGCCTGGTACACGATCATGAAGAAAATTTTGGATGAAATTCTCTCAACTCAACTTTGAATTTGGCTTTCTGCAGGCCGTCTTGCGCCGGTTATAGTCTCTACAAGTTAAATAAACAAAAGGAAGAGCTAAAATAACCCAAATGGGGTAGGAAATTGATACCTTTCCCCATGGAGTCGTCAATATGTTGCGTCTCTTTTGTCACCTAAATGAGCAAAATAGAGATGCTTACAAGCCCAGTTGGGTCAGCTAGGCAAGACAACAGTGAATGCAAGAGTTAGAAATATCAAGCATATGATATAAACAAAATACTAAGCGAAGAACAATAAAAGAAACTAAACTAGAGTGCATAAGGACATTAGAACAAGAAATAAACAACATTCATGCCACAAATGGAAAGGATTGTATTAGTGGAAAGAAAACACCAAAGAGAAAGGGAGACTTATGGTTCCCCTCTTCCTCCAAGGGAGGGATATTGAACCCCCAAGATTGAGCTCTTCTTACAACTAGCAAACTTGAAGGAAATGGTGAAAGAATCCCAAGCTCATTCACTCAAGAGGTGATGTGAATAGCTCAAATGAAATGATGCTTGTATGCTCTTGGCAAGGAAAGAGGATCCTCCAAGAGAATATAGGAAACATAACAATACAAATGAATTCCTTGAAAATGTAGTGCACCCATGGCCTCTTTTTACAGCATAGCTTTGAGGCATTATTCAACCAGCTTTTTGTGTGAACAAGGAGCCCTTTAGGGAACCCTTAGGTCTTTGACCAACCACCCAGTCAGATTCATCCTAGATTTGGGTGTCAAATCGACTTGGAAGTTGAACCAGAAGTGGGTGGAAGGCCAACCAATATCATAAATGCATTGTTCTAAGGGGTTCCTGGGTTTTTGTGTCCACAGTTGCACCTCGTGCGCATGTGCACTTTTATTGCACTTATGGATGGAATATGTGCGTGTGCTTCCTGTGTAGTCTTAGCGCATGCTGATTTAATTATAGGTTGTATAGTTTTGGACCTTTTGGAAATGCATATTTTTGGTCCATGGATGAACTAATAGATATTTGGAGATGCTGGATTCCTGTAACCATTTGCGGATGATATTTCAGTGATAACATGAAGTTTTCCTTTTCTAGGCAGAAGTGGTCTGTCCAAAGATGTAGGTAGAGGCCAAATGAGTTGTAGAAATATGGCCCCCCTTCAAATGTCCTTTCCTTGTCCTCTAGGTTGTAGAATATTATTGTAAAGAAACCTTTGGAGCTCAGCTAAAGCTCATAGTTTCCCTTGGGGTTCCACCATGCCTTGATCCAGCGAGCTAGGTCTTTTTTTGTGGGCCAGAGTCCTAGGAATTTTCCCATGAGGGAATAGTCTCGCATGAACTACGTATGATCCCCCATCCTGGTGGTTTTGATGTTGTACCTGGGTGGAGCTGAGGCTTGGGGGATGCATTTTTCGGGTATCCATACCCGAGCTACTTTTGGATGCAAGGAATTATCCTCTGTGTTCGATTCTTTTCTTATTTCCATCTCTTTTTGCATGTATTGTTCTTGTAACTGCGATGGCATCTCAAAGGATGGTCGACACACTCACAAGTTTTCTAGATCATTGGCGGCAACGGTTTGGTAAGAGGGGGATTTCACCCCCCTTCTTCTCCCATTCTTCTTAGGTGGTCAGTGCAGCATGTTTGAGTCAGTCATCACGTACCAAGGGAGTCAGAGAAGGTTCAGAACTGATGTTGCAGAGATGAGCATGAAGATACCCTAAAGTTGCAGAGTTCCCAGATTCAAGCTGTAATATGTTTACCATGTCTATTTATGTTACCCTTTGGAGCCCATTGGGATAATAATGAGTGTTGACATTAAACAAATTCCATAGCATTGTTTATGAGGATACTTGTATTATGTGCATTGTTACATGTTTAAGAGAAAAACAAAGTTGAAATGGAAGGTAACAGTTGAATTATTTTGGGTGTCCTTTACATTCCTGTAGCAGATTTTGTGTTCAATGTGTGAATAGGGTGTTTGTTACAAAATGTTTGTTGTAATACCTGAACCAAGAATGAAACAAATATATATATATATTAGAAAATTTTAGCAAGGTATTTTATAGTATAGGTCAACATGATTATGAATAAGAAATGAGGTTCAAACGTAAAGTCATGTATTAGCTACAAGGGAATCCTGATCCTACAGAAAAATTCTCTACATGGGAATCAGATGGAGCAGGGGATCTAATTAGGGTGCCCATGTTTGGTAAGTCTCTACCATTCAATAAGAACAATTTAGTTGTAGATAGAAGGTTTTGTGTCGCTATTAAATGGGTTTGTACCTAAGGCATATAAGTTGTAGTTATAGGATGATGCAAGTGTGCATAATGGAATGGTGACCTATCCTATATGTTGGATGAAGAAAATAACTGTCCAAAGTTATGAATGGGTGACATGGTGTTGAAAACTGCATGAATCCCTGGATAAAACCACCAAAACCAACTCCATCCACTGTCGTATTAGTCCATTAGGAAAAAATATTAGAAAAACCTATGTAAAGTGGGTACAAAATTTCTATAAATAGTAAAAAAACCAATTTTACTATACCATTTGTATTTTTTACCCAAATAGTGCATTTTGGACCAAATTGCCCTTGAATTTCAACTGTTGATTGCGGGAGCCACAAGCGACAGAATCAACAACCATCTAGACCAGGTAATTCATCTTTCTCCTCTCTTTATTTCTAGTGGATTTTCAATTAGGTCTCCTTTTTTGAGTATTTTAGGGCACAATTTAGAAACTAAGGTATATGCAGGCTATAGATCATCAGGTCGCATATACACATACCTATACATGACTGTTTGCAAAAAAACAAACATATAAGCAACTCTATATGCGACTATGTAAAATGTAGCTCGCGTACATGTCCGTGGATAAGGTTTTTAAAATGTTGCTAACTCAAAAAATGGTTTGAATCTTGTAGGATGGTACTAGAGTGGAGAGAAAGAGAGAATGAAGAGGTGGATGTTGTAGTGGAGAGAGATCCAGGGGCCCAGATGGACTTAAAACGATGTGGGCTATACAAGTTTTGGGCTCTCAAAGGTATGAGGGCTCAAGTGAGGCTGCTTCAGCTGATCGTGAACAAATGGGATCCGGATACTGAGATCTTCAACCTTGATGGACAACCATTAAGGATTGAAGTTGAGGACATATACTTCTTGACAGGATTATCACATCAGGGTGAGGTGGTAAAAATCAAAGCCTGGGGAGCTGGGAGCTGGGAGCCAATTCTCGATCAAATCAATCAACAATATGAGTCTCAGGAGCGTTGTCCTAGTGATGACATAGATCACAATGTCGACCTCTTTGCACCAAGCATCTATACCACTTATGTTCTATTCAGTGGAGTTCTTGCGACCCACTCTTTACGACTGGTGCACCTCACTGCTCACCAACATGAAGAGCCAAGTGACAGAATGAAAACTAGGTAGAAAGAGGAACTTCAGGTTCACGTCTATCCTGTGTAGTTTTTTCTTCAAGCGAGTTCTAGGCTTGGGCCTTAGAGTTGAGATTTTTCCACATGGACCTCGATCTAGCCATGGCATGGTAGACCAAGGTGATGAGGTGGCAGGGGTGTGGTAGGGTGAAAACACCCTACAATGATGAGTTTTTCTTCAGGTGGATTCGACAGATGATGGCTCTGGAGGACTGCCCTTACACATGGATTGACTTCAGAGGAGATTCAAACATGCCATTACCACCAGGTTCTGCCTACAGAGGCATAAGTATGCCAAAGTTTTGGAATATCTCATTTTTTTTGTTTTTGTATAAGAAAACAAAAATATTGTTGGATGATGTCAGGTACTAACTAAACATGTATGTGATGAAGATGTGGGTCCACAATGGCTGGATGAACTTCCACAACACCAGAAGAGGAACTAGGGGGATGAGCCAGTGGGAGGGGATGTTGATAGAGTGATTCAAAACATGCAGGGCAACCTGTCTTGTTTGAAATAGAGGATTCTCATGGTTCAGGTAGAGGATCTGCCAGAGGCGATGCAAAGACAGGTGGTAGGTGTGCCTTGTGCTTGGGTACGACTCTTTCAGTGTCTCACAAATGTCATAGTATGTTATCATGACACACATTCAGTTCCATAGGTGTATATGTCGTGACTATTGTATGATCGACCGTATATGTATTTTGAAGGTGTCAGCCTCAATTTTGTACTATAACATCATATTTTTTGGAGAGATGAAATATATAAAAACATTGATCTTCATCTTTACTTATGTTACAATGTGTACATTGATGGAAGTGTTTTCTTTTATTTAGTTATGTGACAAATTCCAATCTAAAATAAAATTAGTATATGCATCAGATACATAATTAGAACTTCTATGTATGTGATGATAAGTAATAAAATCAAATGTCATTCCAAAAGTCGTACCCGTAAGAATCGTTGGAGTAGAGTAGGGTCTCGCGCATGGTAACTGTTGTTCAACTGCCATACTACTAACCATGAGTCCAGACAAACTTCTAGAGAGTGAATACCATGTGAAATGGAATCATGTAAAAGTTATATAACAACTCTATACTCAATCACATTATTCGTGGATGGCCCTAGGCAAATGCCACCTGAAGACACTAGTAGACCCCCGGGTGAGTAAAAAAACCAAGTGGAGGAAGCCAAGTTCCATGTATGATGACTGGCCCCGTATATGAATCCTAAGTAGACTGAAGACTCCATTCACATCTGCCAACCAAGGGAAAACTTGATAAGAAAGATAAATATGAAAAAGAGGGAAAATATATATACACTAAAATACATTAGTATACAAAGAGTTACACCCAAGATTGAAGCTCAAGCATAATATCTTTTCAAATAGAGCCCTTTCCTAGGATCCACCAGCATGTTCCCTTCATAATAGTCTAATTCATAGTATCCTTTTTCTATGACATGTCACACGATATAGGGACCATGCCACATGGGTTTGAACTTGCCTTCCCCTAGTGGTTCTTTGTCTTGGTTGTACAGAAGGACCAAGTCACCCTCAACGTACTGTCAAGGACAAACAGACTTATCATATTGGACCTTGACACATCTTTTATTCGCTTCGATATCCGTGGAGGCATCTTGACACTGCTCATCTAGACTCTTTAGGTGTACGAGGAGTTGTTCGAGATCAGAAGTGTCAAGTAGGAGTGCAACTTCCAACCTAAGAGAATGGATTTCACATACAATAGGTAGGATCGAATCCACACCATGTACTAACTGGAAAGGGGAAAAACCGATGGAAGTCTTAACGAAAGTTTGGTATGCCCAAAGTGTTGGGTAAAGCATGATATGCTAGCCATATTTTCGCTGGCTGATAGTTCTCTACAAAATGGTCTTGAGAGACTTGTTTTCAACCTCTACTTGTTCATTTTCCTGGGGTTAGTAAGGGGAAGGATGACCATGTCTAAACCCTAGTTTTGATGCTAATTCTTTCATCATTTCATTCTGAAAGTGAATACCATGATCAATGAAAATCTCACTCGGGATTTTGAACCTAGCTATAATTTGATTGAACATGAAGAAAGAAACATTCTTACCATAATGTTTAACTGTAGGCATGGCCTCAACCCACTTAGTAAAATAATCTATGACCACGATAATGTGCTAATTCCCCCCAACCGAAGTTGGGTTGCAATCCACAAAATACACCCCCCACTTGGTGAAGGGACCAAAGGTAACGACTGGATGGAGAGGGGATGGATGCGAGCACATTTTTCGAGTGAACACCTAGTAGGGGTGACACTTATTAACCACTTTAATGCAATATTTAAAAACAGACAGCAAAAAATAACTGCCTCACAAAATTTTCTGGGTTGTTGCAAGCCCAGATAGATGACCACCACAAGCCCCACTATGGAAGTCATTTAGAACAAACTCATCTTCTTCGTGAGTCAAAAAACGATGCAAGATATTGTCTACTCCTAGGAAATACAGAGTTCTCAGCTTGGTATCGTATACGTCGTTGGTCATCTCATGAGAGATGCTGAGGGAACTTCAAAGTTTGACGATAGACAACAATATATCCATACCAGGGGTTCGATGATGAGACAAGTAAAATGTGTTCATCCGCAAATGAATCAACATGAATAACATCCTCATCTAACTAAGGGAAGTCAAATATTAACTATGCAAAAACTAGTGACTTTTTGGACTTCGCAGAAGTGAAATAGAGATCAAATTCTTGTAGAATGACAATCCATTTATTGTACTTTCCCCCTATAATACACCTAGTAAGGATGTATTGAAATGGATTGACATTGAAAACTATAGTAGTTTTGAAAAGAAATATATAGTGTCGTAATCGTTGATTTGTGTGAACGACAACCAAAGATAGATTTTCAACATGAGAATATTTGAGTTTAGGGCCGACTAAGTTTCAATTAAGATAGTAAATGACGAGCTCATGGAGATTGTTATCCTCCTGAACCAACACCATACCAATCGTCTCTTTGGACACAACAATATAAAGAAAGTAATATCTACCGTAGTCTGGAGACTTTAGCAGAGGCATCGATATCAAGGATTTCTTCAAAGCATCGAAGGATTCCTGGGCTCACTCATCCCAGATAAAAGGAGTTTCCTTTTTTAAGAGACACATGAAACCCTTAGCAATATTGGCATAGTTCACTATAAACCATCGTAAAAACTTAGCTTTCCCTTGTAAAACTTGAAGTTGACGAATAGTGTGCAGGGGAGACAATCAGGGATGATTTTAAGGATGGAAATTTATTTAAAATGTAGAAACCTTGGCGAATCTTACTAATCCTTCATATTCCAACTATAAATTTTTGGCGATTTTTTTGTAAAAATATTCAAATTTCTAAGGATTTTATATAGTTTATATAAAATTTTGGTGATTTTTAAGGTAAAATAATTTTGTCCTTTAGAATTTGGGTGAATAATTTTTAGAATAGAGAATCTTTTTTTTGGAAAAACCATGGAAAATTAGCCCATGAGCTAAATTTAGCCCCTAAAATCATCCCTGGAGGCAATCGAAGTATTGCCTTAACCTTTAATGGATCTACCATGATCACAGTCTTAGAGACTAAAAATCCTAGAAGTCGACCTGACCTAACACAAAAGATGCATTTATGAGGGTTCAAACTGATGTGATAATGGCGACATATTTCAAAAATTATCTGAAGGTGTTTAGGTTGATCCACTCTCTTACGAGAGTGAGCAGCGAGATCATCAAGATAGGCTTTGAATATATGCTTGAGATCGTGAAATGAAAAGGTTATGGCTCGTTGGAAGGTTGCTCTGGCATTCTTAAGGCCGAAAGACATCTTCCGGTATGTGAATGTACCCCAAGGGAAAATAAATTCTTTCTTATGTTGGTCTTCGAGCTTAATCTGAATTTGGTTATACTCTGAAAATCCATCCATAAAAGAAAAAACTTTTCTTCCTGCACATTCATCGAGAATACGATCAATGAAGGGTGCCGGGAAGTTTTGTTTGGGACAAGATTTATTCAGGTCATGAAAATCCATGCATACGCAGATGGTTCCTTGCTTTTTATTCACAAGAATGGGATTGGATACCCATTCAGTTAAGGGAACCGGGTAGATAAATCTAGTGTTAAGAAATTTTTCTACCTCTGCCTTAACAACAGGGGCCTTCCTAAGATTGATAGCTCTAAGTCATTGTCGAACAAGCTTAGCATCTAGGTAGGTTTCAATATCATGTTAAAAAATTTAAGGGTCAATTCCCAACATCTCTTCATATGACCAAACGAATACATCAAAAAGTTCTTTGAATAGCTCGGTGTAGATCATAATTTCTTTCGGCAAACAATCCGCATCGATGTATACATTTTCAACCATGCCAGGAATATGATAGATATCGATCATGATGGTGGGAGAGATACTCGCCATGCTTTTCCTTGGCATAAATGTTGTGCGTATCAAGTGGAACTACGACGTGACTGACTATCTCACTCAAGGTAGATCTAAAATCATCTTGTTCGATTCTGGAAAGCTCTAGGAGAAAATAAGAGTGATTATGCATATCATCTCATGGCTTGTCAGAACCATTCAGGGCCTCTATGATATCTTCATCCGAAGGTAAAGTCTCATCAATGAATTCATGTGAACAAGACGATGAAGTGGCCCACATGGGATTTAGAACATGATCCTCCTCATTCGTCTATGAGGTAACATGATTTGGATCAACAGAAGAGTCAAGAACAACCTGATACGCTATCTCTGCTGCCGATAGTGGCATGGCCATTCCAATATGTGGCTGACCTTCACAAGATGCAGACAAGGAAGGTAGGGTCCAGGGATCTTTAAAATATGAAGTGTGTAAAGGAACAAACCTCTTTGATGAGTCATACCTATTGGACATGGTGTATATATGATGAACCAGTTCCATGAAGTCGAAGGTACCCATAAGGGATGAATACATTTCGACACTGATATTCTTAGTTGTCAGCTTAGAATTGTCGATCACGGGGATCGATGGTCCAACTGATGCATTGGGGATGACATACACAAAGTACAACTGGTCGATTTTCATGATATTCTCATCATGAGGAAAGAAACGAGTGTGAAATATGGACGATACAATTGTAGTCATAGCATAAGTCCAATTGCATCCTAGTAATAAGTTATAGTTGAGGGGTGCATCAACCACCTCGACATCCACCTCTACCGTCTTCCCGCCTAACTATACTAGGAAGGTAGGAATAATATCGTGAGGGTGGCAAGAATGACCATCAAAATCGGTCAACATGGTCGGAGATTGAGAAAGGCTCAGAGAGCCGAGGGCTTTCCAACAGACCAGGGACATCACACATGTTGTAGTGCCTTCATAAAAAATAGTATGTTTGATGGTATACTTTGAGTAACCAACATGGATTTAGAATTCCACATGTTAAGGAAAGAGAGGCTTCACATCTGTGACGTCAAACTTGATAAATTTAGAGCCACAAGGATATAGAGCTCCTAACCCAGATAACAAGGAATTCCTCTGTGAAGGAAATGTCTGGAGTACCTCCAGAGTTGACATCGCACAAGGGGTTTGACTTAGGTCCTCAACAATAGAGTAATTTTGGGTGGCTCTAGCATTAGGATTGTGGCTAGAGCACTTGATTACTCCTTTCGAAATACAAGGAGAGGGCTATGGTTTTTCGATCTGTAAAGGCGTCTCTGGAGGAGGGGGAGACTCTAGACTAGGTAAAGTCTGTGAAGAACTGTAATCGTGAGACGGAGTGGCTACATTAGCCTTAGAATTAACCATATTGATGCATAGAAGGTCATTTTCTTACATCGGTGGGTTTTAACTCCCACTCGCCACATTTCTGGAATTCAAGGAGCTTGAGGCCATGTGCTGATTATGTGGAAAAGGATTAGTCAGCACAGCAGGTGGTAGAGACAAAATCCTTGCAACTTGCACAAGTTTGGGGCATAAGTGGGTAAGGTGATCATTTGTACAAATATTCTAGGGAGGCTTCACCTTCTTCCTTTCTTTCTTTCCCTCATCAACATTATTATTTGACTTCTCATTATTACTGTTGTCCTTGGGCTTATTACTATTCTTCCCACCCTTATGATTGTTACCGCGTCCTTTCTTTTTATTCGCTTCTGGTTGCTGGTTACCATTCGGGTTGTTCGAAGACTGCACAGAATGTACATCCGCTGACTGAGTGGGAGTGGAGGACACAGATAAATTTGGCCCTCCTAAAGACTAGTTTAGAGACAATTCTTTCAACTAGCTTGTCACCAAGCCTGCATATTTCACATTGGCAGAGCCTACAATGCCATGAGCATGAGGCCCGAGATTTTTTCTAGGGTCATAGTTTGACCTCAATGTGTCTATAAGAATCTCATATAACATCCTATATTGAGCATATATATGATCTAACTGCTTGGATTTAAAAATCACTTCTTCCTCAGATGTAACCCCTGATGTAGAAACATCCTTCAAAATATAAGGTTGTACAGACTTAAGGAACCAATATAGCAGGAATTCCGGGGGTATGTAGGCCTTGATAAAAATCTTCCATATACGCCACTCCTAGATGTGATTCGAGATATGGGTGGATTTTTTCTGATGGAAGTTCGACAAAAGTTCTATGCCCGCATCGTAATGAACTGACAATTGAAAGTGGTTGAAGAAGACTAAAACCATTTAATTAAAAGTTCTGTACATCCCCCTATGGTAGCTCTATATACCATTTCGAGGTGAACTTTGTGAGGGTGAGTTGAAACAATATTAAATGAATAGAATCATTGTTAATGGAGTTCAAAGAGCACCAAAGGTGAAAATTAGTGATGTGATCACCAGGATATTCACCAGCCTTACCTTCGAATTTTGGAATATCCGAAGGAAGCTTTGTGGGGATGGAGGGCCATGTCAGATCATAATGCACATGGTCATTCATCAATCTAGACAAGTCTGGCAGATTGAGCGTGGCTAGAAAAGGGAGGCAGAGTTGTGACATCTGGCCCCAAGCTCCCTAGAAAGATTGTTGTTGGGGAATCACAACCCATATAGGGTTCTGGTATGCACCATGGCTCTGTCCAAGATTGTAAGACCCTCCTCTAAATTGATTCATGAGGGATTGGTTGGGCACCATTCCGGTAGGAATGTTATGATGAGGGTTGTAAACATTTCTCCCAGCCGGAGTGGCTCCAAGTTGGGGGTTTCCCAAGGTATGAAACTGACCTCCTCTAGGTGTGAATATGGAGGATAAAGGTGGATTCGTCATGCCAAATGTGTTGGTAGGAATTAGTATAGAGGAGGTAGGTGTAAAGGATGGACCATAAGTA
Organism: Picea mariana; assembly: GCA_032191745.1. Lineage (NCBI taxonomy): Eukaryota > Viridiplantae > Streptophyta > Pinopsida > Pinales > Pinaceae > Picea > Picea mariana. The sequence continues at coordinate 24,670 of JASDQU010204651.1, forward strand.
GTAGTTTGTCTACGAGGTTGGTTACTCCATCTAGGAGCATTAGGACCAAGATTAGACCTGGGGTGAAAACAGGGAAGTCCTCCAACTATAGGAGTCATTTGTGGGATATGAACACCAACAAATGAAAATGGAGTATGTGGAGGATCCATGCCCCCAAGTCCAATACTAGTATTCATATTAGATGGTGGGGTGGAGGATGAAAATTGCGATGTGAAATTCGACATACCATAAGAAAAAGGGCTAGAGGTCATAGGGATGGAATGAATATTTTAGCCCAACAAGTGAAAAAGGGACCCAAAAGGGTTCATGGCTATAGGTTGAGTATTCACTATAAGATGGACATTAGTGATGATAGGAACCTCCGACACTACAACCATTGTGGTTGAAGGTGTCGAAGGAGTACCATTAACTATAGTGGGTATGGGAGTTGAAGGACTCCTAGTATCTTTCTGACTTGATTAAGTACTCATCCTTGTATGATCACAAGTATGGTAAGTGGAGGTGTGTGTACCACGTGATGAATTTATTCCTTTTATAAGACAAAGACTCAATATGCGGTGGTAATCATAACAAGCGATGAGACCTGCGGGGAAGCTGGTCTGGCTCCACGATGACTCAAGACTCGAGATATAAAAAAAAATCATAAGGCCAAATAGAAATCAAGGAGCACGCAAAAATAAAATAAATAAAAGACCAATATAAACACAAAAAATATAAAGTGGTTGAAAGGGGCCTCCCTCCCTAAAGTAGGTATGCCTCGCCCAAGAGGGGCCTGATACTCCCTGCAAAAGATCGAAGGTATCATAATTAGTTATAAGGGTCCTCGTGGGATTAACAACCAGTCAGTCAGATCTCCCCAGAGAGGTAATCCTCCATAAAGGCTGTGTGTTTTTTGACCCTTATTTGACCCAGGGTACCTATAGAATAACCCCTACAAGTAACCTATGTCAAGCAACTAAGCAACCATGATATAACCGATGCACAAGCGAAGAGTCCTAAGTCAGGTCTACTGTATGGGTAGGGTAAAAAAGCCATAAATCTCAAAATCACCACCTCTGACATAGGTAAAGGTACTAGAAATATCCCCATATACGAATAGATCCATAGAAATATATCTGACTTTAAGAAGGTATTGGGGGAATATCCCCTCAACCAACCTCATGCAACCTCGTGCTTAACTCTGGTGTAAGTGGAGCCTCCTGAATTCACCAATTATACAATGGATTTCACCACTCCGTTAGTTAGACACATATGTTGATTTAATAGCCTTGGAGAAGTTTACTCACAAAATCCTATTCCAAGGCTCTAAATCCTAAGCTAGTTTGTGCACCCTAGAAAATAAAATTGTTTTGAATCAATTTTAAATTATCAGCATTGCTTTTAGTGGCCTTGCTTACTCAAAAAGGTGTGGTCGTGAAACTAATGATGTTACGACCCAAGAAGTAAAATAAATGAATATGAACAAAATGAAAAATCTGGACTTCAATTCCCAATAAATGATAAGCTTTTCAAAATGCAATTTTCAATTTAGTTCTACAATTCCAAATAAGATGCAATATTTTTATACATGTACTAAGATCAATGATAAGAACCCAAAATATAAAATGCCAACAATATAAAATGTTTAATATTTTTGTATTTTCAATATAAAAGAATGAAAATGCAAGGACTGAACAACAACTTGATATAAATATTCTAGTGTATGAAAACAAATAAAAACCAAGTAGGATATCAAGAACCAAACACCCATCCCAAGATGCAAGGACAATCAATGAAAATGATGATGAGAAAGGAACCGCCTGAAAATTCAACCAAAGAAAGGTTTCCTATCATTCTATAGGAACTTAAGAGTCATAACAGAGACCCAAGAAGACACAACAACCATCACAACTTACCCAACAAACATCAAACTCAACAACCAAACAAAAAATGATGATGTATGTGACTGTTCAGGAGAAATCCACATATATGTGCCTCTTGTAGAAGGAAAACACGCATATGTACGCGACCGTTAGGTTAAAACCCATGTATATGTGTTAAAACACTGCCAGGCTAAGGATAAGGCTAATAAACTCAGAATCAAAATGAACAGAGGCTGTCAAGCAATCAAACGAAAAGAAAATCAATATAAACCAGATAAATCAAAGGAGAAAAACAATCCAAACCCTGAAAAGAAGATTATATCCCCAATATGGTCGCCAATTCTGTTACGAGGAAAATATCTCCATGGCTAGGAGTAAACCACAATAGATGGAAATGACTGCAGAAATTAGCTCTAATATCATCTATTCTATATAAGAAAATATGCTAACAAGACAAGATAAAGAACCTACCTCATCCAGGTGTTCAATGAAGTCCACCGTTGAGCACTTGACTCAAAGCGATACACATGCAAATTGTCCTCAACAACCAAGAAACACAAGCATATGGTGATAATATATAAATTTAACACATTCAATAGCATAATCCATCAACATTCATAACAAATATGCCCATGGAATAACAATTCAAATATTTGTAAGATATTAATTGGATGAGAAAAGAGTATTTCTATTAAAATGTAATCAACAGAAGTCAATGAATTACAAACTTTCGTGTCGGCATGGTTCGGAATCGAGAAACTAAGTCCCTTCCAACTGGGCCTCCACCACTTCAATCCTCCACCAAAGGAAAGCTCATATAAGAGAGACAATGAGGTTCTCAATCTAGTAGGGAAGAGCTTGGGGGCTGAACAATGTGTTCAGACTTAAAAGGACAAGGGTATTCAGAATCAATATGAAGTGAATAATTTCTCCAGAGTAACTTTTCTCTCAAAGTTGAATTATTCTCCTCTTTTCAATAGCTCGGATATGATGCGTTTATAGCCTTCAAATAAAATTGAAGGGTCGAGTCAGAACATTTCCAATATATGGAAGGTCAAGGATCATGAATCCCATGATGTGACACGGAAACCCGACACTATTTTTTTAATTTTGGGCACAAAACATGATGTACGTGGGCTGTAATGGTGCAACCTACATATACACATGATGTATAATAGTTAGGGTGCATATATGTGGAAAAATATTATTTTTAGCTCTGGGATTTGCAAAAAGGGACTTCAAGTCTGCATAGGGAAATGGAAAAAGGCCTTCTGAGCAACTTTGCATAGGGTGAGGCAAATCTTGCTATAACATGTTATGTTGTAAAACATCTCTTCCATTTTTTTATTTTCCTATATGAGATATGATTTATAAAAGATTAAACAAATTATGCTTTGTGTTCAGTGTTACTGCATGATGTTTGATCTTGATATAGAAGTGATTTCCTATGAATGTATGACCATTTCTTATCATATCTTTGTGCATTTGAATGATATGTAGAGGGCACCTCCTTGAATTTGAGTGTATGAAGGTATTAACTATTTGAAGTATGTGTTAATTGATCTGTTTACATTCATTGAAGCTGCTGAATTCTTAATTGATCAACACTTTGTTCATTTCCCATAGGCTATATGATTCACTCTGAGCAGTGTCCTGCATGTTTATTTTGTTCTTTCCTCTAATATAGCATTCCATCTCCCTTTTAAGCTTCAATGTCTGAAAAAATCATAGGCATATGCCTCTGATAGTTGAGAGCATTTGTCAGTTGAACTGAGAACTGTTTAGTTTTAAGAAAGAGAGAGGGAAAAAATTTCCAAAATAACAAAATTACTTTTCTGTGAATCTGGCCTTAAGACTCATTCTAATTCTTGGCCCTTGGGGTGCCTCGTCATCATTCCAACAACAACCTAGAACATCTCAAGGGATAACAACTTTCACAAAGTTTATATGCACTTACGCTAAATTGTTGCTACTTATTTCAATACTTGATTTGAATATGTATTTTAAACTAATATACCACTATTCATAATATGGGCACCAACCTTGTTGTTAGTTCATTCTCTACATCATTAGCAAAAACATTTGGGACTTTTTCTTCTCATTGCACCTACTTTGTATCCTACGTAAAGGGTCTCTTCTAGAGGGCATGATCCACCCTTCCCATCATATAAAATTTGAGAAAGGCCCAAAACCCTAACTCCATTTGTGCATCCTCGAATTCGTATTGAGAGCAGCTCCAAGTCATCTATCAAATTTTCCAAGATTTTAAACTACTATTGACGAGTCATCATTAAAAATGCTCTCTAGTACATGATATTGATTTCTTCGAATTGATGTGCAAGCCCTTGGTAATAATAATGTTAGAAGATAAGTTGAAGTCCCTCTAAGTGATCAAGGCAAGATTGTTGATGAATGTGACCCCATCAATTACATGAGTTTTAAGAAAGAGAGAGGGAAAATTTTTCCAAAATAGCACAATTAATTTTCTACAAATTTGGCCTTAAGACTCATCT
>JASDQU010204654.1:0-18847 GCA_032191745.1 Picea mariana
AGCTTCTTCATCACAATGGCCAAATGATTCAGATGTTCAGCCTCTGATTTACTGTAAACCAATATGTCGTCCAAATATACGATGAAAAATTTCCCAATGAAATCCCTCAGGACTTCATTCATCAACTTCATAAAGGTACTTGGCACATTTGTCAATCCAAACGGCATGACAAGCCATTCATACAAACCTTCATTTGTCTTTAACGTTTTTTTCCACTCATCACCTTCCCTCATGCGAATTTGATGATATCCGCTCTTCAAATCAGTCTTTGAAAAATACTTTGCCCCACTCAAGAAATCCATTAAATCATCCATTCTCGGCAATGGAAATCTATACCTGATCGTTATCTTATTAATCGCTCTTGAATCGGTACACATTCTCTAGCCTCCGTCTTTCTTTGCACTGAGTACTGTTGGAACAACACATGGACTCAGACTTTCTTTGACCAATCCTTTGTCCAATATCTCCTGGACCTGCTTCTTGACCTCTTCATTTTCTTGTGGAGTCAACCTATACACGGCCTCATTCGACAAACTAGCTCCTGGTATGAGGTCTATATGATGACTCACAGTTCTCATCGGTGGCAACAAACAAGGTAATTCGTCTACCACAATATCAGCGAACTCTTCTAGTAGTTCCTGAATCTCTTCTGGTAGATCATCCACTCTTGTGCTAGTCAGAACAATCCTCGGATTTCTGACCACAAAGAAATGTGGATCTTCTTTCTTCTTCACCTCTGTAAGAAGTTCCTTCCCACTCATGAGATGTACTGTGTTGCTTACCTCCGGCTTCACCTCCTTATCCTTTATCGGAAGCAACATGTGGGTTCTCCCATTCTTCTCCAGGGTATATGTGTTCATCCTCCCGTCATGAATCACATTTTTGTCATATTTCCATGGTCTACCCAACAATAAATGACATACATCCATGGGAATAACATCACACAAGATCTTATCATTATATCCACCTATTTTGAATTCAACCAAGCATTGTTTAGTAATAGTTACCTGGTGTCCCTTTTGTAGCCATGAAACTATGTTTGGGTTTGGATGATCAGTTGTCTCCAGTTCCATCTTTTCTACCATCTCGATTGAAACGAGATTATCTGTGCTACCACTGTCTACAATAACCTTGCACACCCTGTCCTTGGTCTTGCAAGCTGTTCTGAAAATTCTGGTCATTTGGACTGAACTTTCCACCTCCTTCTCAAGTGTCAAAAGGACTTTACGCATCATCAATGACCTTCCACCTTCCACGTCTTCTACCTCAACATCCCGCCTCTGTGCTTCATTGATGTGAGCTTCCCCAATGTCCTTATTTTTCTCTGAACACTCGAATGATCTATGCCCATTTTTCCCACATGTGAAGCATGTGATTACTCCACCTCTTCCTCTTCCTCTACCTCTAGTATGAGGAAAAGTATTTCCATTAGCATATCCTCCACTCTGCTCTGTATGTTGTCCTCTCTGTTCAACGTATGGCTCTCTCTGTGAGGTTCCACCTCTCTCAATTTTACCCTGAATTTTCTTCCATTCCTCCTTGGGCTTTTGATATTTATCTTGGGCAACTGCTTTTCCTCTGGGCTGACTTCTGCCTCGCCCTCACTGACCTTGCTTACGGCTCAGCTTCTCTTCAGATTTCAAATCCATCTGAGAAGCGTCCTCCAAAGTCTGAATGGTCGCCATACTCAATTCATCCGGAATTTCGTATCTCATACCATTCAGATGCCTAGCAACCTTCTCATGATCTCTCTCATGATGACCTGCCCTGATGTTCAGTCGATAGAATTCCTCAGTGTATTCTTTCATTGTCATCATCTTCTGTCTCAGGTTATTCATCCTCCTGAATAGAGTAATTTGGTAATCTCTCGAGATGAACTTTGCCTTCATCTTTGCAATCATTCGATCCCAACTTTTGATTTTCTGCTTACCTTTGCAGTGTCTGTCAGCTTGTAGCTCATCCCACCACAATGTTGCATGTCCTTTCAAGCGTGTGACAACATGCTTGACCTTCTTGTCCTCTTCGACATCTTCATAATCGAAGTAGGTGTCAAGAGCTCTAATCCAATCTAGTATCTCCTCTCCATCCAGATTCCCCTCGCAAACTGGAATGTCCATCTTCGCCTTTGCACCCATCCTGGCAATAACTTTAATTAGACGTTCATTCGCCACATCCTCGGCTGTAACTTCTTTGTCACGTTTAGCTTCAACATCATCCTCTGAATCGCTGAAATCTCCCGCACTAACTGTGCGTCTTTGCGCTGTCTCCATGTCCTCGAGTTTTGCTCAGAGATCACGCATTTGTCTCTCCATTTCTGGATTTGCTACCTGCCTGCCTCTTCTTCGCACCTCCATGTCCTCTGGATCGGGTGATTTCCTTTCTCTCCTGGGCGGCATGGTGAATTTCCTCTTCTCTGCTACAGAAAGAAAAGAGATATTCCTGCTCTGATACCAAACCTGACGCAGTCGCACTCCTCGGAGCACGCCCGCTCACACAGGATCTTCTTTCACTCACGGCCCGAAGAACTCAAAGGTTCTTCTAATTCCCTATCAGGAATTTTCCTTACCCACAACAACTCTTCCACTGATCTCCCTTAATGATCGGGAAATCAGAATTCACGATTTCACGAATTCTATGGTCGCGTGTTTGTTACCTCACCATTCCCTGAACTCCGACACGATGAAACTCTGACACGCACGCGCGAGTTAACTTTCCTCCTCCCATCACTTCTATTGGGATTTCGGAATTCGTGGGATCGCGAATCCTAATGTCAATGGATTCGAGACTTTCCTTTTCCCGATCCCCGATACTGTGCCACCTGTACTCCACCAGCTCTTGTTGTGGCCCACCCGACTCTCCTGTCGGGATATCGCGAATCGTGATTCCAAGTTGCAAGAGTTTCTTACCTTCAAAATCCCCGATGCTCCGAACTCCGACTCCTCAGAATCTCCAGACGCGTGTCCCACTGATGGACGGTTCTGGGCTTATCGGGATATCGTGGATCACGATTTCAACTGGCAAGATTTCTCTGTTCTTGAAATCCCCGATCCACTATCTGCGTGTGGATCCAACAACCCTCGTGGTCCTGATCGATGGCTCCACCTCTCCTGAGCTTCGAACCTCTTCCACACTTACGCTGTAACCTCCCTGCACCTCCGTGAGATCCAACGACCCACAAAACTTCGTGAAATCTCCTCAGAGGATTTTGTCCGTCCATTCTTCCTTCGTAAATCCACGGGATGGCTAAATGTCTCCTCACAAGACTGGCTCGCCTACTCGCTAACCTGCAACACCCTTGCAACTTCAAGTCGCACTTGTCTATGCTATTCTTCAACAACTCAAAGGCCTATCCTTCCTGAGCTTTCCACAGTTACTCCGTCTCTTAGGAAGAGAGAACTCTTTTCACGTACTCCTTGTGGCAACCCTTCAACCTCGACTGAAGGTTGAAGTCTCTTGACTCTGCGCACTCCTGCAGCAGCAGTCTTTCCGATACTTTCTCAGGTTCGCAACCTTGATGCTTTCCCTTGGCCTACGCACTCCTTGCATGGCACTGTGCCTAACTGCACCTTTGAGGAAATGAGAACAAAATCTATCTGTAATTGAACCGTTCTGTCAACGCACTCCTTGCGGACAATTCAACTGCACTCCTTGCAGGAATCCTCTAGCTCAATTAGAGAAACAATTGAAACTCATTCGCTCACTCTCTCAGACTTCAATTCAACCATGAAATCACATACACAGCACATAAAAGAAAATGTATGACAGGAAATAAACATTCATGAGCATAACATCAATACACAGAGAAATAACACAAACCATGAAATTGAATTAAAGCTTTCTTTTATTAATTCAAATGTCTGTACATGGGTGTTCTTCATACAGTTCTCTGCATGCTCTTCTGCTCTTCCTGGATTGATAATATTACAATACTACAATGAGGGTGTCTATATCCATTTTCCCTCTTGGACTCTAAAGCTATCAAATCTAAAATTAAATTCCTATCTACTAGCATTAACTATCTTAAATGTTGACTATCTACTAAAGGACGAGAGCTATCCTCTCAAGTTCCATTACAATATACAAAGGTGCCTCCTCTTAAATGACTCATTTAAGATTTGCGCAACAATTCCAAAGCATTTTCAAAATTTTGTGTTGGCTTGTCCAGCTGTCTTCCGCTCCGCGTTGGCTCGCTTGATGAGTTGGTGATGCTCCTGCATCACTCTATCTCTCTCTGAACTCAACACAGAGTTTTTCCTATGCACTCCTTGCACTCACGACTCACATGAGAGAAACAATTGAAACTTATTCGTCACCTCACCAGTTCACACAATACTCTATGGTCCAACACCACTTCTATCATGGTTTTACGATACCGCTACTCCTCCTGAGCTTCTTAACACAACCAAGGTAACCTCTTGGCACTCAAGAACGTTCTGAGGTTTGAAATTGGTTTCTCCAGACACAATTTCCACCTTAAACCTCGGGTCCAATGACCACTTATCCAACCCATCCAGGATCAGCATTGAAACCATGGGTCAGAACTCGAATTTTCTCTACTTTGACAACAATTCTTTCTGAAACTTTTTCTTCAACTTCCACTAACATGGTCCATCCAAGCTCAGTGTTGTAACCATGGCTCTGATACCATATTGTAACATCCCCGACCACCAACAGGCTAGACAATGCCACCTACACAAACTTAACTTATCCTTTAAAGATTTGATACCATTTTGTAACATCCCCGACCACCAAAAGACCGAGCAATTCCACTACTCCTGTAGCTCTACTGCTCTATTATGATCTATGAAAGCTCCATCCTTAAACTACTAGGCTATGCCACACAGAGATACTTGCGGAAAAACATACACATCCATATAAACATAGAATGACTATTCTACATATATATAACATAATAATGTGGAAATAACAGTAAGCCTACACATGTAGCATATACAACATATACATGCGATAATCATCAATTACAACATATGTACCATTACACAACATGTAAATGAACATAAAAGTGGTACTTATCTTTTATTAGAATACCACCAACTACGTGCAGACCTTCCACGAACCTCCCAAAAATAGACCACGCTACTCATCATGCTTAACAGTGGGTCCCCCTCGAGCTGGGACTAAGCTCCACCCAAGGCAAGGGAATCCTAGACTAGGCTGAGGTTACAGAAAAACTGTGCAGAGAAACCAGAGGGATTCTCTCCAGGAGCCTTCTTACGCCCACTACTCACGAAATCTCATTCACGACATGCCTGTTCCACACAGGAGTATACACATTCACAAGAACAGTCCATTGGTGCTTCACTCCCTCTCTAGGTCTCGGAAACAGGCTAGATCACGAATTCTTAGAGCTCCATAGTTGGTGTTGGACTGTCTCTGGGAGAAAACCACTTCCCAACATACTCTCTCACCTGGAGAGAGTTGCTCACAGGCATGAAAACCTACCTCTTCTACCAGAGGCCTGACAACCCGCTTGTTCAACACACTCCTCGACTCAGCTCCAACCAAATGAGGACAATAGTAAAGGTTCAACACTCATTCATAGAGGAATGACAGAAGGCATCAAGACACACTCATTCCAGGAACTGTGTGGCCACAATAGCCCACAGTTACAGCACCACATGACTCAAACAAATATGGAATGCCCGGACTTCACAGAAGATGCAGATTAGTCCATGGGTTCTCACTGGTTTCAGGATGCATGACCAGAGGAAAAAACACAGGGGTCGAGTGTAGAGGCAAAACGGGTTCAGACTGAGGATGTATTGGCTTCTCAAGAAAACATCACAAGCTTTGGGTTTCAGAGCTGCATGAGGCATACCGAAATCAGACGCATTGGCCACACAGTTTAGACAGTGGATGACCGAATGGAGGAAGAACTCACGTGGAGGTTGCAAGAATGACTCTCTAACCCCCAACACAGCTGACGCTTCAACTTTTAACTACATGCACTCAGGTCTACACTTGTCTTCTTGGAATCGCATGAGTTCCACTTAGCACACGTTCCCTTTACAGGAACTTAGGAAAACACTCAACATGTCCAACTTAGCCTTCAGAAATAATAATAAATTATCATCCCCTTTAGAGGTAAGCCCCCTAGCTTAGCCCCTAGGCCCACACACTTAGCCTCCTCCCTTACCCAACCTTGTGGAAGATTAGTCCCCCATCACTCTTTCTTCGTGGTCGGTCTGCATGCAATGATGTTTATATTTTATTAATGATTTGCATAATTACATATACAAAATCAGGCTCCTCGCTTTTAACACTTAGGCTCTCCGACCTAATAAACACATAATCCCACCAACTTATACACTTGGCTCACTAGCCTATAAACATGATTACAATTCATAATAAAAATAAGGCACTACTGGGGAATATTACAACTATCATTGAGAATCTTGATCCCGAAAAACCTTCATTTAGGCTGTCAAAATGGCCCCGGAAGTTAAAAACTGCTAAAAATAGTAAATTGCCAAAATTACTAGAAAATTGTTTTGAGCGATTTGGAAAAGGTGGGTGGACACCGATATCCACATGGATCAATAGTGGAACATATATTTTTATTATCATAAAACAACTTTCACATTTATTTTGAGATAATATATTTAATAAGGAAGAGGAGATTTTATCATTGTAAAAAAATTATAAGACACCACATAGGGGTATGACGATTTTTTTTCTCTCTCACACACAAATCTTGGATTAGAGGCAGCTTGATGGGTTTCCATCAAAGGATTCATTCGATGAAACTATAGTGGAAAGGAAGCCTCTTCACCTTGTTAACTTGACACCAAAAGAAGAAGTATCATTGGTTGGACAATCTCAAAAGGCGTCAGACATTTTTCTGGACACTCAACTAGTTGTGGAGAGTCATAGAAGGTCTGCCCTCCTCTTCCTCCCCATTCTATAATTGTTTTGATAAATTCTCTCACTATTTTGGGAAAGGAATTGGTCTGGATCATTAAAAAAAATGTCCTTTCATTCTAAGACTATGGGTGCATCAACTTTCTCTTTGTGGGTCCATCCTTAGCACAATTCTCTTTTTCCCAAGAAATTTCTTATGTTTACCTTGTAAAAGTAACAATGGAAGCAAAATCATCGATGGATTTAGAAGAGGAATTGGTTTCTTATCAACTCAAAAATAAAAAAATATTGGTCTCGTTAGTGGTGTATAATAGAGTGGCGGGACTAGGATAAATCACATTTGTGACTACTGGAGGGAGAGTATGATGGAGGAAGTCCCATCTCTTGAAAGCCCTGAATAGGGTTCTTGTGGACATGGATTTTGATAAAAGAACTTTCCATTATAGGGGCGCTTAGATAAATGCCATCCCTGGAAGGGGTTTCATCATGAAATTTCTATCTTTCAGTTGTAGAGGTTTGGCGATCCCATCCGAAAAATCAGCCCTCAAAAGGCTAGTAGATTCAAGCCAACGAGATTTAATTCTCCTTCAAGATACGTTGGGGGAGGGTTTAGCTATTGTTAACTTATTGGAATTGCTTCTCAAGAATTGGATCTTAGTCGGTGCATATGCTAGGGGGAGATCAGGGGGATTGGATTTTGGGTGGAACACCCACACTATTGAAGTGAAAAATTCTTGGGGGTTTGACTCTATCCTAGGATTATAAATCTTCTTAGAAGACTTGGGGATGGTTCTTACAGTGTTAAATGTATAGGACCCATACCTAAATCGAGTCTGTTTTTGGGACTTGATTGTCAGGAAATCCTTCATGACTAATGAAGTGCTCTTCATGGGGGGGATCTTAATTTTTGCATGGGAGTTGAAAAGGCATGGGTTCCAAAGGAGAGATCAGATCCCCTAACCAATTTTTTAACATATTTATTAGAAGAACAAAGGTTGATCAATGCAAAACCGGTCAAATTAAATCCTACTTGGAGGAATAAGAGAATAGGGGAGGAAATAATTTCCAAGAGAATTGATCATTTTTTGGTATCGAAGAAGTTTTTGGAGAATTTTCTATATTTGTGCCAATGGGTCAAGAGTGGCGGTGAATCAGATCATTTCCCAATCTTTTTGGAAGCAGGAGGGAGGCATGAGGAAGCATGCAATCCCTTTTAAGTTCAATTTGACTTTGCTCAAGGAGGAGTGTTTTCATGATCTGGTTAAGGAGCGTTGGACTCCTTATGACCATGGAACAAGGGATTCGACTATGGCTTAGTTTGCAGCCAATTTGAGGCAAGTAAAAAAGGATATGATGGAATGGGCCCACAATAAGAGGACAAGGGATGATCGGGATCTTAAGGATACAAAATCAACCCTCCATTCCATATATGAATCTGAAGGGGGGTTTTTCATCCCTTGAATCAAAAGTAGCTTTGTCAAACTTGGAAAACAAGCAAAGGAAACTTCTGAATGACACAGAAGCAACATGGTTGTTAAAAAGTCATGCTCTTTCATGGGACTATGGATACGAAAACAAAAAAAAATTCCAAGCCTATGCGAAGGGTAGGGATTTAGAAAATACCATCTGGACCTTGAATGCCAATTTTTTTCGAGTTGTCTCCTCCTTTGAGGGGATGACACAATTGGGGAACAAACACTTTCACAGTCTCTTTAAGGCAGATGAGAGGGTCACTATTATAGAGATAGTCTAAATGGATCTTATTTTCCTAAGATTTGTTAATGAAGAAAATAACAGATCCTTAATGGAAGAGGTTTTGAAAAAAGAGCTCAAGGAGGTTCTCCATAGCTTCCAAAAGGATAAAATTCCAGGTTCGTATCGATGGATAGTTGAGTTTTTCTCATGCCTATATGAGCTTATAGGTCTGGAAATTTTAAAATTGGTGGAGGAATCCCGCTCATAAAGACACACATATGCACTGCTCAATTCTACTTTCATTTACCTCATACCTAAAATTGATTGTCCACAATCCTTAGAATATTTTAGACCAATCTCTCTTTGTAATTGTATCTACAAGGTCGTGGAAAAAGTAATTTCTAGAACAATTAATAAAATTCTCTTTGCATTAGTATCCAAAGAGCAGTTTGGGTTTCTAGAAGGAAGACATATTCATGAAGCCATTGGAGTGGCTAGTGAAGGCCTTCATGGCATCCAAACTAGGAAAGCCAAAGGAGTAGGGATAAATATTGACTTGTTAAAAGCTAATGATAGGGTAAGTTGGTTATATATCAGGCTTCTTTTAACTCATTTGGGGTTTGAGATGCCCTTCATAAATTGGGTAATGAGCTACATTATGTTACTTTCTTTTGTTGTGATTATCAATGGATCCATATCTCCATTTCTTCGACCAGAGAGGGGCTTAATACAAGGTTGTCCATTGTCTCCCATCCTTTTTCTATTGGTTATGAAAATTCTTGACAAAGCACTCGAAGAGGAAAAACTATGGGGGGTGTTTCTTGGAATCTCAATCTCCACCACTTTGAGGATCACTCACCTCCTCTTTGTAGATGATGTCTTGATCTTCTATAATGGGTATTGGAGGGATGTTGATAAATTGCATGAAATTTTGGATCTTTTTGGTCGAGCCACTGATATGAAAATCAATGCAAGAAATCCTCATTATCAATCCAAAATTTGGAGGAAGATGAACTAGATCATTATTCTACTCTTTTTCCATATGAACTAAGAAATTTTGATGCAGGATTGAAATACCTTAGGTTCTAGCTCAAGCTGAACTTCTATAAAAAAGAATATTGGTCCTAGATTATAAAAAAAATGGAAAAAATACTATTTAAGGGTGGAGCTATAGGTGGATTTCTAGAGCAGGTAGGATGATTCTAGTAAAATCAATGTTGGAAGCCATTCCAATTTACTAGATATCTTTAGCATGGATCCCTAAGGGTGTTTTGGATAAATAAAGGAAGTTAGGTTTCAATTTCTTGTGGGTTAGGACTTAGGAAAATTTTGTTCTTCCATGGGTAATATGGGAATGTTGTCCCTTGACCAAGTTTTAAAGATTCTTGGTCATGTTTGACCTAATTTTGGGACTTCAATAGGATGTCTAAGGCCGAGCGCAAGACGAAGTGGAGGTCGCGAGATCTTGGCCCCTTTTTGGGATTCAGTATTATGTAATGGGTATGGGATGTCAGCCCATGGGTTTACCCATGTTTAGGATTGATTTTGTAATGTATAAATAAGTATCTAGGTGATGTAAGAAGTAGACCTAGTGGGTCAGTGTGCTAAGTGCTAGAGTTTGATCTATTTGATCAAGAGTTGTAAGTGCTTTGTGCATACTCTGTGAGGCTTGCAAGGCTAGTGCAAGTAACTGTAAGAGACTGTGTGAAGGCTTAGTGTTCACCCTAGCTAGAAGAAGGAGGATCTGGCGGAGTGCGCATAGATCTCTTATCTTCTATGGAGTAGGACTTGGATGCTATGTGCCTGTAAGAAGCTTGACCGAAGATAATAAAGAAGAGAAGAGTTGTTGGACGTAGCCCCAGCATGGGGATGAACCACGTACATGTTGTGTTTCTCTACTTTGTGCAATGTATTGATTTGTTTATATGTTAACTTGCTTAGTTCTTCGATATAGATGAATGATAGATATATTTGTTGATGATTAGTGCTTAATGGTATGGATAGATGTTAGATATGACTCATGTACATATGCTTAGTGATTAAATACCTTAGATCTGAATGAATACTATGATACTCTGTAATTAGGGTTTAACTGCGTTGTAACTAAGAACTGGATATTGATGAATGTTAACTATTGAGTGCTTTGTTAAGTGTTAGAATCACATAGCTGTGTCCCAGCTAAGGTTGCAAACACTGGAGTCCTACAACCACCCTTGCCTCTACCTTGGGTGAGACTTCATCTGCTTCGCAAGTGTTGTCGAAACAACCAATTTTAGGGTTTTGTTGGTGCGTTGTTGTAGTGTTGAACCCTGGGCTGCCCCTGTGCCAACAAATGGTTCTGTTATTGGGACTTAAAACTATGATTGCTGGGAACTGAGGAAAAAGAATCTTTGTGTGAAGATCTGACCTGAAATTGTGAAAGCTCTATGCATAGATATGTCTCTCTAGTGCGCAGTATTCTACTTGATCTGTGAAGCTCTGTGCTAAGAAAGGAAGTTCGATCTGAAGAAAAGAGGTAAAATATAAATTCTTTGTGCTCTGATAGAGGTAAGAATAGTGAAAAGTTTTAAATCTGGAAGCTTTGTGCTCTGCTGAAGATAAGATTAGTGGAAAATTCTATTTCTAAAGTATGGATCTATGTATGGTTAATAGATTCTTTCCTAGCTTGAAAACTAGGGCACTGATAGAAGAAAGAAGATTTGATATGAGTAGATCTGATAAGAATAGTGAAAGATATGTTATACCTATGCATAGAGAGAATGTTTGGACTAACAAATGGATGCAGGATCCTAGAAAGAATTTTTTGCAGGTTAGCTACCATGATCCTAGCGCACGGTACAGGAAAGGCTGGGGATCAGTTAAACGAAAGAGAGGATTAACCCTTTGTTACATTTGTAGAAGACCAGGACATTTGGCTAAGGAATTCCCTAGTAGAAGATCTACTTGTCTTTGTTGTAGAGCTATGGACCATGAAGTTTTGGATTTCCCTAGAATGATTGCTAAGGTTGAAAGAATGAATACGAACCAAGAAAACCCTAAGGCATATCCAGAAATTGAGATTATGGAAGAACCCCATAAAGAATCAGAAAAAATTATTGCTACAGATGAAAGAAACCCTGAATGACCACCGACATGTCATCTTATCAGAGATCTTCAAAGAAAAAGAGTGCATTGAAACAAGAATACGAGACTTCGACATTGACTGTGTTTTGGATGAAGAAACACGGGTGAATATTATGACAGAAAGAACTTTGTAAACTTTAGGAAAGCCTGCTATGATTCCTTCAATGGGGGGAATAGGACTATTCAAAGGAAAAATGATAACCCTATGTGGAAAGCTCACTTAGATACCTGTGAGTGCTCATGGAACTTTGACAGAGGAAGAATTTGAAGTTGTTAAATTTATTGAGAACAACGCTCAATTTGCTATGTTACTAAGAAAACCTTGGATTGAAAGAGATCAGGCCAAAAGGAAAGAAGAAGAAGTCTTAGGACAAAAGAAGCAAGAGTTGAAAGATTTCATGTCTAGAAGGATCGCACACTTGATTGAAGAACAAAAGAACTAGGAAAAGTTATCTAAAACCAAAGACTTGGATGTCAAAGTGGGAAGAACACTAGAATACTCACAGAAGACCGGAGTACCTATTCCAGATAAAGATGAAGTATTACCCCTAATTTCTAGTAAAAAATCTCAATAGCGTGAAGTTACTATGCCAAAAGAAGATAAGAATCAGAATACAAAAAGGAATACTGAGACGAAGCTCACTGGAAAGAAGGCTATAAAACTAAGTAAGAAGAGAGATAAGATCGAAAAGTTACAAAAGGTTCCAGAGGGAACTTCACAGAAGAAAATTTTACAAAATTGGAACTTTGTCGGGATAACAAAACTGCATCACATGGCACTTAGCCATGGTGAAGAAATATAGCCGTTGGGAACAGTATAACCGTTAGACCGATGGCCCGAATGTGTAGAAAGGCATTTATGGTAAGAAATTTCACCACCAAACTATTGGGACCATGCCATAACAGACAAAACTAAGTTAATGAAGGATTCTCACTCGTTGCAAGAGATTCATTGGAAAGTTATCTATTTATCCCGTCGTGCCACGCAACCAGAACAATTTTTCCAACGATGACTATCTGAGCTCGCAACATATTTGATTTCGCACAGTAATCATCGTGCTATTGCCATCCATACTGTTGCATTGAGAAGTTACTCTTCAAACCTGAGATATTCAACCACGAGCATGTATGTCCGAAGAACTTAGCACAGTTGAAGAGTCTGTGAAGGAAGTACTCATCGACCTCATGACTGAGAGAGTCATGTCTGAAAGAATGATGTTTGAAGGTGTAAAAGTGTCATCAACGAGAGGAGTGCAAGCCTCTCCATCGACTTCTCATGGAGCCCGACCATCAGCGGAAAAGAGAACCAAACACCGAGATGACCTAGCAAATGTGAAGCTGATCCCGACCATATTGCCCAACTACATCTTGCCTCTGGCCAGCGCGGTGAGTCTTGATAGTGTGCCAAGAGATTTCGAGTACACCATGGTTACTGCGTACCTCCCAAAGGGGATACACGTAGTAAGAGCGCAGTAGGACAAGATCGCCACGTTGAAGTTCAATGACTTCATCCTCGGAGATCACAAGAACTACAATATGCTAGCCCCATATAAATACCTGACCAGGATGAAGGTGATGAAATCAAATATAATCCCCCAGCTGTGGACGATGAACCTCACGCAGTCCACCCTATTAAATGTAATGAAAATCCCACACTTTGGAAGGCACCAGGAAGTCAACGCTTGTTTCAAGCTACTACTTTCATGTTACCATGGTGGCTAATTATGGCTAGACCATCATATCACAGTCGATCTGACATTGATCCATAGGATCACCGAATTAAGTATGCAAGGACCCGACCTGTAGGAGTTATATCCAGGAAAATCCACAGATTGTGCACTAGCACAGAAGATCAAGGATACATACGACGATGTTGAAAAGGGGACGTGAGGCTACATGGTAGCCTCTATATAGAATGGCGCAGTGCGCCTAGCCTGCCAGTTAATAGCTGGAAAGTTAGTAAGGAAGAACAAACCTATGCAAGTCACAGGCCTTGTCGTTGACCTCGCAGGTAAGTGCGTAGAAGGCCTACAGATGAACTGGTAGAAGTACCTAGTTAATCAGTTGGAACTAGACTACCACGAAGCACATGATCAAGGCTACAAGTTTCACTTTAGCTGGCTCTTGATCCTCATTGCCTTTCTTTCTTGGGAGATGCCGGAAGGTGTGATATTCCCAGATAGTGAACCATTTGAGTTTCTTTCTGCGAAGTTCACCACACTCTAGTACTCGAGTGATATGAACAAATAGTGGTTGTCGAATGTTGTTTTTCACACATATTACCTTCATCTAAAGAGAGCCATCGAAGTTGAACCTCGCATGACTCTGAACACCCTACGGAGGTTCCGACCCCTGATGAAGTTCTACGCAGATCGACACCTCATCTACCTCACAGTGCGAGAAGATGAACATAAGGAGCAACTTCAGTCGTACTACAAACTCATAGAAGAGGACCTTGAGGAGATCACTAAGGACTGGTCCGCAGACCTCCTTATCCCTGTTAAGCCTGCAGAGATGTTTGACCCTGAACTGGATATCCCGGAGGCCACCCACAAAGAACATGACACACTTGGACCCAGCTGCAAGAAGAAGACCGAAAAGGTCCAAGACTTAAGCAGTGACTTAGGAAAGACTACTTCAGTATCACCTGACCGAGGGGGTGATGACGAAGTAGAAGATATAAATGGAAAATGAGATGAACATAAGCAAGGCGAAGTAACACCTCCTAGAGATGAGATCGATCCCCTGAAGAAGAGGAAGGTTTCTCCCCCGAAACCTTCTTCCCAGAAGAAATCAAGAGCCACTGTGACCAAGACGAAGACTCTACTCACTAACGATGATTTTGACTTCATCATAGCCGCCCTAAAGGACGCTTCACTGGAAATCATGGAGAAACAAGAAGCTAAGAAGGAGGAAATGTACGACATAATTAAGGCCTAATTCTGAGGGGTACAACAGACCCTTTAGTCCAACCGCGCAGTGTCCACTACGCCCCTGCCATCAAGAGAACCAGAGTTGGGAGATGAGCCAACCCAACTCTGTCGACTAGTTGATGCGGTCTAAGCTCGCCTTCGTCGCACATAAGAAGAAACAGAACAAGCCACCCAGGCCTTGAAGCAGGTGCAAGGAGTAATTGTAGAAAAATGAAGAGTTGTAGAATAGGAGAAGGTTTCTCTCCAGGAAAAGTTTGAAGAAGAGAAAGCACAGATGCAACAAGAAAAATAATAGTTTCTCGTAGAGCAACTTTCAGTAAAATAAGCATTCAACAGAGCACTCCAATATGTGATAGGATTAGAACCACAAAAAAAAGATCGAGTCACACATCAAGTAGAGTATCTCACAGAAGCTATCCAGTAGCTACAACAATGAATAGCAGACTTAGAGCTATGCACCGTGCCCGACACCCTGGAGGATGTAAGGGATCAAAGAGAAGAAACTGCTCGAAGCACAGTTGAAAGAATAAAACTACTTGCCCTGGAATGCAAGAAAATGAGTGATCTTAGTGCCCAAACGTATGAGCGACTCACTGAGAATCCAGAATTGAAGGCACTGGAATCACAGCTCCAGAAAGAGAAGCAGTAAGTTGAGACAATACAGGCATAGTTGAAGCCCCTGTCAGCTGTGGAAAGAATGAAGCAATCGTAGGATCACTACATTTCCCAACAACAGGTCCAAACCATTCATATAAGAGTTATGAAATTAACTCAGAGGCTCCAACATGTACAGGATGAGGCTTTCCAATTGTTCGCAAAGATCGAAGGCCAAGGAGTGGAACTGGAGCAAGTCGTCACTACAGCCAAACAATGCCTATAGGGATCTGTCAACGAAGTAGACATATCCAAGAGTTCCCTGACCAAGAGGCCATGGCACAACAACAAGTCGAATCATCTTGAGCCAAGGTCGAGGCTTTTGAAGCAGAACTAGTCAGATCAGAGTGACTCGGGAGGAGTCACATGTGAGTGTTAGGGGCCTGTTGCCACTTGACCATTTTTTGAGGATTCATGGTCATGTTTAACCTAATTTTGGGACTTCAACATGATATTGAAGGCAGAGCGCAAGATGAAGTAGAGATCATGGGATCTTGGCCCCTTTTTGGGCCCTTTTGGGATTCAGGATTATGTAACGGGTATGGGATGTCGGCCCATGGGTTTACCCATGTTTAGTCCCAATTTTGTAATGTATAAATAAGTAGCTAGGTGATGTAAGAAGTAGACCTAGTAGGCCAATGTGCTAAGTGCTAGAGTTTGATCTATGTGATCAAGAGTTATAAGTGCTTTGTGCATACTGTGTTAGGCTTGCAAGGCTAGTGCAAGTAATTGTAAGAGACTGTGTGAAGGCTTGGTGTTGTACCCTAGCTAGAAGAAGGAGGATATGGTGGAGTGCACACAGATCTCCTGTCTTATGCGGAGTAGGAATTGGATGCTATGTGCCTGTAAGAAGCTTGACTGAAGATAACAAATAAGAGAAGAGTTGGTGGACGTAGCCCCAGGCTAGGGTGAACCACGTACATGCTATGTTGCTCTACTTTGTGGAATGTATTGATGTGTTTATATGTTAACTTGCTTAGTGCTTCGATATAGATGAATGATAGATAGATCTGTTGATGCTTAGTGCTTATTGGTATGGATGGATGTTAGATCTGACTCATGTACATATGTTTAGTGCTTAAATACCTTAGATATGAATGAATACTTTGATACTCTATAATTAGGGTTTAACTGCGTTGTAACTAAGAACTAGATATTGATGAATGTTAACTATTGAGTGCTCTATTAAGTGTTAGAATCACAAATATATGTCCCAGCTAAGGTTGCAGACACTGGAGTCATGCAACCACCCCTGCCTCTACCTCGGGTGAGACTTCATCTTCTTCCCAGGTGTTGTTGCAAGGGGGTTTTGTTGGTGCGTTGTTGTAGCATTGAACCGTGGGTCTTCCCGTGTGCCAAAAGGGAAAAACTGGCTGCAACAAAAATGCTTGGAGGTTGGGGCCTAAAAAAATATTTATTTTCCAAATATTTGGCATCTAAAGCTAGCTAGAGGTTGATTACAACAAAGATCTTTTGGAAAACTGTGGTCACCCACAAATATATTCATTCGAAGTCTCTAAAGGAATGGATCTGTAACTTGTTGAAAAAGAGACAAGAGACCCAACTGCTCAATAATCTGGAAGGAAATCATCGAATCCTTTCATGTTGTAGGGGATGGGCATGCTTGGCACATTAGGAATGGAACAAAGGTGCGTACTGGAGCAGACCCTTGGCCCAGTAGTGAGGACAATCACTTTCTTCCTTTGGAACTGATTCATCATTTACACCTACAGGGTTATGATGACATTAACCAGATTGTCGTTTCAGGCCTTACCACCATTTGTATTCAAGGATGGAAGGATGCTATCAGTTGGGGTTGGGGGAGATTCACTCGACTCATTGGAACAACTATATTAGAGCACGAAAAGCCTCCCATATTCAGATAGTGGATGGGGAAAATGAAATGATATAAGGGAGCCAATATGGTGGTGGAAAGTACTCTGGAAAACAAGATGTCCCTTAAAAGTGTGCATCTTTATGTGGTGCATGATCGAAAAACAAATACCTACATGGGATACTATGAAACAAAGACATAAAGAAGGACCGAGATGGTGTGTCATGTGTAGAGTAGATGAGGAATCGGTCCAACACCTCTTTATACTCTTCCCTTTCGTACAAGAAATTTGGAAGATATACTCTTCAAAGTTGGCACAAGACTACAAGTGGTAAGGACTCTCAGTGGAGGAGGCTTGCAGAGAATGGGTTACAAACCTGAAAAACTGTTGGATAAAGGCTATACTACTTATTATCAACTGGGGGGTGTGGTTGGAAAGGAACAAATCCATTTTCCAGGATCAGCCCTCGATCCCATAGATAATTGTTGCACAAGGACTTAGAATTCTTTCTAGGGCTGGGTCCGAGCACACATAATTATGCTGAGCTCGTGTCTTTAAAACTTCTGCTACTTTTTGCAGGGGAAAAAGATGTCAAATCCATCCATATTTTTGGTGATTCCATGAAAACAATAAATTGGGTCAGCCACAACATCATTTTACTTTCTTTACTTGGTGAGGAACACAAATTTTTGGACTCCTTTGATTCTTTCACGAAAAAAATTCCAAGGCGGGCTTGCTTTCTAAGGAGAATATTTTTAATATTAGTATCTAGAAATAGTCTTGGGTGGAGTAATTACCAAAATCTCTTAGATTCATAGGTGGTTTTATTTGTAAAATTTTGGATTTCATGTGAAATATATGGACACAGACACACACACACATAGTGTAAACCCATCTTAACTATGGATTTATCTTAACTATAGATTTATCATGATAAGAAGGATTCAGAGCTAACACAATTTTACATTGAAGATAAAAACACGCTTCAATGGTATGTTGGCTACTACCTTGTGTGCTCAAACATGGATGAATATATATATATATATATATATATATATATAACAAGTATAAATCCATCTTAACTCTTCATATATCATGTGCGTAGAAGTATCAAATCCATTGGAACAAACCTTTTTTAAAATGCAATACATGAAAAAAGGTTTATACTTCATGGATTTGATATCTCTCAAAATACATTACATTGATAGTTAAGATGAATCTAATATCTTAATATGTTCATATATCAAACAATAAAGATAAATAACCTTAATATGTTCATATATCAAACAATAAAGATAAATAACCTTATTTTCAGTATTCTTAAACAATATTCAGCAATACTCTGCAAAGAAAACCATTAGAGGTATTTCCACCCTCTGAGCTAGGAGGAGAAATGTTTTCTATTTGGTATATAGGTAATGCGTCTAGCGAGCCGACTACCAACATTTTTAACGAACTCCTGAAACTCTGCAGTTACAGCAGCAGGCATTTCACTAGAGAACACATTCTTTACATTATAATCCTGTTCTTCTTCGTCACCTCCATCTGAGGAGTCCGATACCCTGCTTCTCTCATCGTCCCCATGAGCAGAGCTTGTAATGGGTCGCGAATCATCCAGCAATGGCTTTGCGACCTCGAAGGGAATCCATCTATAAGTGAGCCGACACAAGAGCTCCGATGGCCTAAATTCTGCTTTGTATCTCAATTTTGGACAAGAATGAATGT
>JASDQU010204658.1:1700-16810 GCA_032191745.1 Picea mariana
GGGGGGGGGGATTCAACATTTATGTATATGTGATGAAACATATTACATACCTTGGGATCTGTGTCATACAAGTATTTGACAAATGATTTGTAACATTTAAGTTCACCAAAAGCAGTGTAGTGGCGATAATATTTGCTCTTGGCCCTGTATAAAGTCATCTATTTTCCTTTTCAATCAGAGGTTCATCATAAATACCATCACTATTGTCCCCATTATCCTCACCTGGATGATCGAATAAGTCTTGGATCATTTGATTTGTCCCATAATCATGAACTATGCTATTATTGTCATCTACTTCCATGGGATCATTAAATTGATCTTCATTATCTGCTTCTGTTCCTCATATTGTACAACATCATTTTTGCTACTACTTGGTGCTTTCTGCAAAAAGTTAGGGGGCAACTCTAACTTTATAATTACAAACAATCATGCAAAATTAGTGCATGTATAAAAAAGTATAAAATTTGGACAATACAATTAATATTAAAAGAGATAATGAATATATATATATAAGTACCATGGGACGATATTCATTTGATCCCCCGTCCATGTGCCCATATTTTCTACAATGTTTTTTAGATGTTTCTATTAAAACTCTTTCAGGGCGTCTAGTAAACAATTTTTGCAAGGGAAATAACATTTACCATCACCCTTTTCACCCTCTTTAATTTTTTTCCCACCTCTCATGTTTTTTGACATTCTTCCCCATATACATATACTGATGATTATCTTATAAAATTGAGTGGTGTATAATAGAATATCTATTATATTTTTCTATTATAACATATGAAAAAAAAAACGTTTTTTGTTTTCCAAGAAGACCTTATACCCTTTTTTGAATCGTCATTGTTATAGAAAACTTGTCGCAACATCCGTAAAATGAAACATATTTATATATTTTGTAACATCGCAATTCCAACGACATTTGACCAAGTCAATGTTGACTTGGTCAAATAGTGGGTGATTGTTAGGGGTGGGGAGGACCTAGTGTCCACATCGTCGCAAGAGTGACGCACATTTGATGTTGTCACAAGAGAAACGGACTTCAGAAGACGTCACTCTTGTGACAATTTGAAAAGTGCGTCACACGTGCGACGATATCGGGAAGGATGGAAAAAAAAACTTAAAATTTCCTCTATTTTTCGACAATATGGATAACTTTGTCCATAACGTCGCAAGTAGATCGTCGTAATTTTTCCAATATGTAGTAGTGACTCTTCCCTTGAAGACTGAAGTTAAAGTGGTTGATCTGGTTCCATCATCGGTTGATCCCACTCTTCTCTAAAAGACTAAAGTCCAAGTGGTTGATCCAAGTCCATCATTGGTTGATCCCGCTCTCCCCTTAGAGAGTGACACTCACCAAGTGATCTATCTGATCCCCTCATCAGTTGATCCCACTCTCTCATTAAAGAGTAAAGTCGATATATCTCGTGTTTTCCTTGTTAATACCGATTCTTCTGTACAAGGGGGAATTCCTCCTTCTACTGTGGAACCCCCTCCAAGTAGTGAGGCCATTATTTTCATTTGGGATGAGCTAATTGGACCTCGTCTTCCTTCCTACCCACCTTTCTAAATCAATTTTCAGGTTTGTGGTAGGGATTTTCCTCAAACTATTGTCGACAAAGGTGCTTTCGTTAGCATTTTATTCTAAACTACTTAGCAAGCTTTAGGTTGTCCTCAGCTTGTTTCGGTCACCCAAAATATGTTAGATTTTAAAGAATGAATAATTGAACCTTTAGGAATCCTTCCGCAATTCTCTGTTACTTTAGGAGGGAAAATCATCTATATTGATGTTATGGTATTTCACTACCCCTTGGATTTTACTTTGCTCCTTGGGCGAGATT
This sequence comes from Picea mariana, assembly GCA_032191745.1. Classification (NCBI taxonomy): domain Eukaryota; kingdom Viridiplantae; phylum Streptophyta; class Pinopsida; order Pinales; family Pinaceae; genus Picea; species Picea mariana. The sequence goes on from JASDQU010204658.1 coordinate 3,545, forward strand.
ATGTCTATGCCATGAAATCTATCATGTCCACTCTCTTTCGAGTGATATATTTCCCTCATAATGGAAAAATTGTGACTATCGATCAACTTTCGTTTTTTGGTCCTACTTTGACCGCCAACCACTAGCCTTCCCTAAAAATTCCTTATGTGCAAGTGGTATCTCCCCCACCATAGGTTAATTATATGGTGACACATCCCATGCTTTCAACTGCTGAAGAAAATGAGACTCTCATTTCATGCTCATCTTATTTAGATTTAGATCCGATAGTTGACATGGCAATCTCTTCAATAGGGCTATTAGAGTCTAATCTCTTTACCCATGTTGCGGCCCTCGATATGTATCCCTTCGAGAGTGCTATTCTTCCATCCAATGAGGATATCTTGGAAGCCATGATTGAGGTGTGTCCAGTGATGTGTATTCCTTCCTGAGAATTGTCATCTTGGAAGCCATGATCACGATGAGGTCACGAGCATAGTTTTTATTCTCTGTGGCAAGCCCGTTAAAAAATGAAACAGAGATCTGGGAATCGAACCCAGACATAATGAGCATAGTTTTTCTTCTCTATGGAAAGATCGTTAAAAAAATGAAACAAAGGTTTGGGAATCGAACCCAGAGGGTATGAGAATAATTCTATTCATGTGTCAATCTCGTTAAAAAATGAAACAACCGCCTCTTCTGTTAAGTCATGTTTTTCATTAGAACTCATATCTGAACCTCCATTTCATCCACCTGGGTCAATTGATCCTCTTTTTTCTTCCCTTTTTAGTGAACATTTTTCTATTGGTAATTGGCATTCTATTCCAGTATAGAAATTGGTGATAGGAGAAGAGTCGGTGAATGAAACGAAGTTTGGGGGGCATGTATCCAGCCTCTGGTTATCATGCTAGAGTTAAGTCATTAGCTTCTCAAGTTGGGGGAAAAGTACCAACCAATACCCATGGGTATCCTCCCTTGAAACCTTTGGACATTATGTTGGGAAATTCTGAGCATAGTTAGTTTTCATTTTTAATCTCGTTAAACAATGAAACTAGTTCCGAGCATAGTTAATTTTCTATTTTCAAGGTCGTGAAAAAATGAAACCTTCCCAAGCATACTTTTACTTTGTTTTCAATATTGCATAAAAATGAAACCAATCTCAAGCTTAGTCTTTTTTCTTTCTCATGCTCGTAACTACATGAGAATAGGTTACCAAGATTAGTCTTTGTTCTTTCTCATGGTCATTGAAACATGAGAATAGGTTACCGAGTATACTTTTATCACTTTTTCGGACTCGTAAAAACTTTACGAAAAATGAACTCTTTGGAGTCTCCTTTAAGCTCTTTTCAGACTCCCAAAACATGAAAATATTGTCGAGTGAGCTTGCTTCCTTTCATACACATTAAAAGATTTGAAAGGGTGTCTTTCTAGTGGTAGTTTATCTCTTTTTCTTTCTCACGAGACTAATTACAAAAAATGAATACTCTATTCAAGCATGAGTAGAAGAATTCTCCTGAGTATTATTTTATACTTTTTTGGGCTTGGGAGACTAAACTTACGAAAAAGTCCATCAGGAGTCTTCTTTAACATATTTTCAGAGTCTCTAAATATGAAAATGCCATCGATTTTACCTTCTCTGGACTCGTAAAACTTTACATTAAAGGACCCATATGGGATCAAACCCTTATTTCTTCTGGTCCATTAAACATGGGAAGACGGGCTCATCGAAGATGAACTTGTACCGAGCATTTGTTATCCTCCTCAAGCCCATTAAACAAAAATGAGGTACTCATCTATCTGGATGGGGGGGGGGATTTGGGAAGTGGATCAAGTTTTTGAAACATTATGGCAATTGTTTGTCATCTTTGAACATGACACATGTCTACATTATGTCGTACAGTTGGGTAATATGTTTGTCTCTGAGTTATTTGAATTCCATGTGTCATCATACTCTTTCAACTCATTCGAAGAGAACCTTTGGTTGTCGTCACACTCTACGTGTCGTCATACTATTTCGACTCCCTTGAAGAGAACCTTTGGTTGTCGTCACACTATGGTGATCATCACATTATGTTTGGATCCTTTCTTCATCGAGTCAAATGCTGCCAAGTCAATTGTCATGACGCATAATGTCCAAGGGAAGTATCAATCTTACAACCACTTTGTAGTATTCATACCCGTGTCAGTATGCCCACATTTTCTCCATCATTCCACATCATTTCATGTTCTATTTCGTGTTGATGATGGGGCATACATCATGGCCCTCCTTTGACGGGTCTATTCATGTTGACTCCATCTCATTATCTAGGAATTAGACTTAGAAACCAATCAATACCTTAGAACCTGCATGCCTCAATGGTAGGTTTCCTCGCATTTGAAAGTAGGTTTACATTATTGACCTATGATCAAATTATTCCTCAAATGTTTGACTTTAGCTCATTTTATTCACATTCTCTAGAATGTACTAGGGTACCTTGGAAATCATTGTCATTATTGGTGATTTCCCTCACACTTGTTAACGATATACAATAATGATCGGTAAGAAAGTGGTTTATGCCATGTTCGACATCAGCATATGTATTCACATGAATAGAATCATACCAGTTTAGGATCAAGATGAATACCCTAGGTTGGGCACTCATTTTTTTAGGTTCTTTGCCCAAGTTGCATTGGAGATCATTTGACACTACTATTATACTATCACATAGATCCACGTTGTATTGGTTTGTGGCTATGTTGTTTTGTCATATTGTAGCTCCATTGTGTACAATCTCATGGCTACAACTTGATCGCATCTTTGAGATATGGATCCACATTGTAATTTTGGTGGACATTTCCTTAGTCAGTACTTTCATGGATCCGTTGTGTATTGGTTGGCGACCATTCTTTGAGTCATCTTGTACCGAGCATGGGTATTCCTACCTCGAGATGATATATATATATATATATATATATATTGTTGTTTTCTTACAGCTTCCATCTAGCTCTCTTATCCCAACACTCCTTGCATGTGTAAAATGTTTCAGCCATCAATGTTTCTTCTAACCTCACATTTTAGGGGCCAATCTATTATACATAAAATTTGCACATTGCCTAGTGTTGTACTAAATGTTGAACTTATGTCACTTTTTCGTTAAATTTCGCACTTATGTACAGTTGTGTTTCTTAGCGTCATAATTCCAAAATGACACTTTCCTAGGTGTCACATTTATGTTTCACCACTCTGAAACCTTGGAACAACACTTTTTCATTATCCCTAGCCTTTGAGGAGAAGAAAAACCCATTTTGGAGGTCAAAAACATGACTTTTTCCTTCAATTTTTGGCTTAGTTGGAAGGAGGGTGCCCCCCTTCTCATACCTAGGGAGTGTCCCCCCCCCCTCATGGATGCCCCTTAGTAAGCCATTTGTGACCATTCAAGACGCCTTATCTTCCACTCTAGGGGAGCATCCTTCCTGTTAAAAGAGTTTTAACCTATTCCTCATTTTTCCATGGGACAAATTTCAAGGATCTTTGGGTTTTTATTGTTTGGGGTGACTCATGAGCTGGAGATAATCTACTTTAAGAATTAAATCCTAACCTAAGGAGGAATAATATCAACCTTATGAACCAAATCCTAAACCATTCCCTTGATTCTATATGATGGTTAAACCTCCCAAGATCCTATATAAACTATGTCTCTCAACGTTGATGGGGATTCATATGAAAGGTATCAAACCTTTAATCGCATACTTCAGGAGTATTTTGTCTGTGAACATAAGGGGATGGAAAGGAGAAGCATGAAGGAATCTTGCAACCCATTGTAAGTTCCATTGTTTCTTATATATATTAACTTGTCCTATGTTCTCATTTCCATTGTTGCTTCAATTCATGCTTGAATGAGTGTAACTTGAATAGGATAGTATTTACCTAACTTTATGCAACTAGTAGAAGAGGAGGTTAGTCTTATTCTTTTTCAAGTAGACTACATTTGGAGCTAGCTTGAATCCAACTTCAGAGTGGAAAGGAGTAGCGAGGACAACTGATGTAAACATGTATTTCTCTCTCCTTCTCCTTTTCTCTCTCATTTCATGTATGAATGGATGGAATTTAGGAATGTTAGGTACCATTTATCTTAAACTATATTAGTTGAAGAAAACCCATCTAAGGAGAACTCAACCTATCTACAAAGGGATATTTCCCACAACAGGTTTTGGAGAAAAGTATGTCCACATTTTCTCTATCATTCCACATCATTTCTTGTTCTATTTAATATCGATGATGGGGGATACATCATGGCCCTCCTTAAATGGGTCTATTCTTGTCGACTTCAACTCATTATCTAGGAATTAGACTTAAAAAAAGTTGGTACCTTGGAACCCGCATGCCTCAACGACAGGTTTCCTCACATTTGAAAGTAGGTTTACATTATTGACCTCTGATCAAATGATTACTCAAATGTTTGACTTCAAATCATTTATTCACATTCTCTATAATGTACTAGGGTACCTTGGGAATCATTGTCATTATTGGTTATTTCCCTTGCACTTGTTAAAGGTATACAATAATGACTGGTAATCAAATGGTTTATACCATGTTCGACATCATCACATGTATTCACATGGATAGAATCGTACCAATTTGGGATCAGGATGAAGACCCTAGGTTGGGCACTCATTCTGTTATGTAATTTTCCTAGGCTTCATTGGAGATCATTTGACACTACTGTATATATTGTCACATAGATCCACTTTGTATCGGTATGTGGCTATGTTGTTTTGTCATATTGTAGCTCCACTGTGTAAAATATTGTGGCTACAAATTGATCGCATCATGGAGATATGGATCCATGTTGTATGTTTGGTGGTCATGTCCTTCATTACTTTCATGGATCCACAGTTTATTGGTCACTGGCCATGCTTTGAGTCAACTTGTACCGAGCATCGGTTTGCCTACCTCGGGATATATATATATATATTGTTTGATGTTTGTTTGCAGCTTCCATCCAACTCTCTTATTCGAGCACCCCTCACATGTGTAAAATGTTTTGGCCATCATCATTTCTCCTGACCTCACATTTTAGGGGGAAATTTTAGTCGTACTAAGTGTCGCACTTGTGTCATTTTTTAATTAAGTGTCACACTTATGTACAATTGCATTTTTTTTGTGTCATAATTCCAAAACTACACTTTCCTAGGTGTTTCATTTATGTTTCACCACTTTGATACCTTGGAACAACACTTTTTCATCATCCCTAGCCCTTAAGGAAAAGAAAAACTCATTTTGGGGGTCGGAAACATGACTTTTTCCTTCAATTTTTGGCTTAGTTGGAAGAAGGACGCCCCCCTTCTCATGCCTAGGGAGCATCTCCCCCCCCCACCCCCTCATAGATGACCCTTAGTAGACCATTTGGGAGCGTCCAAGACACCATGTCTGCCACTTTAGGGGAGTGTCCTTCCTATTAGGAGAGTTTTAATTGGTTCCTCCTTTTTTTGTGGGACAAATTCCGAGGATATTTGGGTTGTTATGGTTTTGGGTGACTCATGAGCTCAAGATATTATACTTTAGCCATTCAATCCTAACCTAAGGAGTAAGAATCTCAACCTTATGTACCTAATCCTTAACCATTCCCTTGATTCCCTATGATGGTTAAACCTCCCAAGCTCCAACATAAACTAGGCCTCTCAAGGTTGATGGGGGTTCATATGAAATATATCAAACCTTTGATCTCATACTTCAAGAGTATTTTGGCAGTGCACATAAGGGGATGGAAAGGAGAAGAATGGAGGAGGCTTTCCACCCATTTTAAGTTCCATTGTTTCTTATATATTTTAACTTGGCCTATTTCCTCACTTCCATTGTCATTTAAATTCATGCTTGAATGAATGTAACTTGATTAGGATAGTATTTACCTAACTTGTTGCAACTACTAGAAGATGAGGGTAGTCTTATTATTTTGCAGGTAGACTACATTTGGAGTTGGCTTGAATCCAACTTCAGAGCGGCAAGCAGTAGTGGGGAAAACCAATGTAAACAGGTATTTCTCTCTCCTTCTCCTTTTATCTCTCGTTTCACATATGAATGGATGGAATTTAGGAATCTCAGGTACCATTTGTTTTAAATTGTCTTAGTTGAAGAAAACCCATCTAAGGAGAACTCAACATGTCTGTAGGGGGGGACTTCCCACAACAGTGATCTTAGTCAAGTTCAAATTATGTTAGTAGTATACAGGAGCTACACAAACTCCACTAAGCTATTTATTACCAAGCATCACTTTAGAAAATTTGGGAAGAATATAGTTATTGATCATTCCTCTAGGAATCTACAATTACATTATTATAATTCAAATTATCAAGGCAAGGTAATAAAGGAAGTATTCCAATTGATGGGAGAGGAAACTCATGCAATTAATTATGAGAAGAGAATGGAATTGGATCTTAACAATGTAGGCCTTTGTGGATCAATTAATGTTTGAGAAATCAATCTAGATGGATTCAATTAAGTTTTTATAACATCAAGATTAGCAATCACTTCCTATTGATTCATATCGAAATAGATCTTGCTATTGTTGTTGACTCAAGGATATATAACTTGAAAATAGGTCTATAGATTAAGAGCTTAAGTTGCACATAAAATTTTGGTAGTGCACAGAGGTAAGTTGTTTCTTAGACCTTCACTACCAATTAATCCACAACAAAGTGAACGTGTGATTGTCTGGTTCCTTGAAAGGGAATCTTCTGGTTTCTTGAATTGGCTGTCAGGATGCAGATGGAGATGGGGCATATAGCAGCAAAAAAGGACTCCTCACATGCATCTCTTTTATATATATGTATATTTTCATTAAATCTACCATCACTCTAGACTCAATAAGATTTTAAATTTAAGGAGTTCTTGAGAGAGGTTGAAAGAAAATGCAATGAAGTTGTGACAAGTATTTGGTGAGAGGTCAATAGTATTGCTTGATGAAGCCATGAAGGTGTGTCTCGCCTTGAATTAATTTTAAGTCAAGCTAATTAAAAAAATCATAAAATTAATCTTTGAAGGTACAAACGCATTCTTCAATTGGTAATTGAAAAAAATTATAAAATTAATCTTTGAAGGTCCAAACACATTCTTCAATTGAGAATTTTATTTATTGTAGGGTTTAGAATCGACGTATTGTAGAAATCTAGGTTAGATCATAGAACAACAAGAAATATTGAATATATTTACTGATCTTTATTAAAATACAAGAGGAGATCACTTGTATTGATAACAAATTGAGAGAGGCACAACATGTAATTAGCTAGTATGCCCACTAGACAAACTAGGTATACAACCTGGAAAATTAGGTATACCAACCTGGAAAGTAATTATTAGATTGCATAAGCTTAATCACTGTCTACATACACTAACACCCCCCCTCAACTGGAATGTAGAGAGAAAACACAAAAGGACAAAAACGGGTCCCAACAATGAGGCCTACTAAAGTACCCACATATAAATGTTCAAAGGATTAATGTTGGTTAGAAACCAAAACAAGACACCAAATATAGAACAAGCTCCTTCTTGCTTTCTCCTACATGTCCATCCATTTTTTCCTTTTGTTTATGAATTGAATGATTAGGGTTAATTGAGCGCTACATAATAACCTTTTTTTTTCTTATTGAAATTATTATATTATTTCATGATTCCCAACACTTTCAAATTAACGACAACACTACAATTTAAAATTCGTGACAAAACTATATTATTAGATAAGGATAATATTGAAAAACATTATGATAAATTAATATTAGATCAGCATAATATTATGACAAATCAAGCCTTGAGGGTTATCTCAAGTGGTCATGAGCTATACATGAGACCTTTTGTCTCTCCCTCTAAGTTGGCGAGGTCACGGATTCGACTCTCTTTATCCCCTCGGGGCTAGGAAGCTAGGAATTATAATATTATTCACAAAGATAAATAAATAAATAGATAGATAAAAAAAACAATTTTTTTACCTATATTAGGAACCAAATAATTAGCTTTGAAAAAATATGGTTGAAAATGTGGACTTATGTTGTAGTGTGAGAATTTAGGCCAAAAATTAGGATTCCAAACTTGAATCCATATGTCATTAGGTATCCCCTAACCCAAATTCATCGTAATTTTCTTATACACCTAACTTACAATGAAGTTTCTTTATCCCTACCTGCCCTAGCAAAGGATATCTAATCTTGATTGGTAAGGAAAAAGAGGGAATTATAACTCTAACTAAATCATATCAACTAGTTCATGAGGCACTCTATCTATACAAGAATTTGGATAGTTCCATTGACAAAAAAAGTAAAGACTAGATGGAATGGTATTGAGCTCCTCTTATGAAAAAAAATTAGAAACTCTGTTAAGAACCAAATACTGAATACAAAAGTATCACAACAAATATAGAAGAACAATATAGAAAAACACAACTTTATTATATCAAACCCTTGAGGTAGGGCAACATGATACAATGGATCCTATTATGGAAGGGATCCTATCCTGTTCACTTGCCTCTTCAAGGAGGCATCCTCCTATTGAGCTACCGCTCCAAATACAATATTTCTCTTGTTCTATATTTGGTGTCTACTCCACATTTTGTAGAGAACATCATTGCTTGAACCCCTTTATATAGTGCTACCATCAACTAAGAACATTCTAGAGGAGGAATCTTCTAGAAATAGAACCTTCTAAGAAGTCCTCTTACATTTATTATATCTAATTACTCATTTATTATATCTAACTACCATAGTGGGCCTTATTTAATAATATAGTGGACCTAGTCCACCTTACATTGAATGGTCTCCACTATCATCACTATGGGCCCTATGGGCCCCTCCACTTCCTCTCTAGCTTACTTACATTCCATCCCCCTTATGAAAGTGTTGTCCTCAATGCTTGATGTACAACCATATACCAGGGTCCCATGGATAATTGTGGACCATAATGTTAAATAAGGTTGAAGAACCAATGTCCCATGTAGAAAGGAAAGCCATCATGCTGAAGTAGTCCAACTATCATTGTAAACCATGGTCACATGTCCAAGTGCTCATAAGGGATGATTTTAAGGATGGAAATTTATTTTAAAATGTAGAAACCTTGGCGAATCTTACTAATCCTTCATATGCCAACTATAAATGTTTAGTGATATTTTTGTAAATTTATTCAAATTTCTAAGGATTTTATATATATTTTATAAAATTTTGGCGATTTTTAAGGTAAAATAATTTTATCCTATAGAATTTTGGGCGAATCATTTTTAAAATAGCGAATATCGTTTTTGGAAAAAGCATGGAAAATTAGCCCATGAGCGAAATTTAGCCCCTAAAATCATCCATGGTGCTCATGTGAACTCCACATGGAAGATATCGGCACCCAATAACCAACTGAAAATGATGCTCCCAATACTGACACCTATCATGTGGATCAAAATAAGAATATTCATCCACATAGTGAGAGAGGATCAAAGATGAATCTGGAAGAAATAATACCATTGTAAAATATGAAGACTGAACGCCAGTAACTAGCTCCTGATGTGGGACATTGATGTTCTCTACAAAAGGTGGAGTAGAGTCATCAAATAAAATATGGAAGTGGTTGTCATCCAAGAAATAACAACTATCCATATACCAATCATCACAATCGGCCTCAAAATCATACCAAGCATATATTTATTGATTATATTCATCCCTGACGCCCTCCATAAGAAATCTCTCCTACATGTTATTCAATGAATCTTGAATACTATGAAAACTATCATTGAGGCCGTCTGTGAGGCTATCTGTGAGGCCATGTACAAATGCATCCAATCTGTCATCCAATGTGTGAAACAATTGGGCTTTGAATGATTCAAGAATTTATTTCAGGTTTTGAGAAGAAATATCCATTTGAGCACCCTATTAACTCTTCATTCCCTCAACCATTATGAAAAAAAAACAAAAATAGACCCAATAAGTTACGACAGAAAATCGCAGCTTTTTCTGGAAAAACCCTAAAAAATTGTTGAAGTTAAAATGCTCATAACTTCACTTCCCAGACTCCATTTTGGCTGATTGTTTTTTTGAGATTGGGTGAAATTGTGAGAGGAACTCAGATATATAATATATTTGGGCAAATTTTTCCTCCATATGCTACAAAAATAAAAAAATTATCACCGTCGTCCGCAAAAAAATCCTGAAAATTTGCAAATTTTAAAACTTTAATATCTTGATTTCCCGGACTCCGTTTCGAACGATTTTTTTTTTTCAAATTGGGTTTTTTTCTGAGAGAAACTAAGATATACAACCCTTTTCTACAAATTTTTCACAAAAATATATTGAAAACTTCGAGAATGTCGCGGCCCTCTTTTTTCTTCTCCGAAAAAAAATAAAAAAATCTGCAAAAATAAAAAATATTTGCCCACAATGTCTGCCAAGGAAAGTGATCTGATACCACTTGTTAAGAACCTGAATATATCTATAAACATAATCACCACAAATACTGAATACATAGTAGATCCACAAATCAATATAGAATAAACCACACTTTATTAGAAGAAAACCCTTGAGGCAGGGCAACACCATACAATGGATCCTATTATGGAAGGGATCCTCTCATGTTCACTTGCCTCTTCGAGAGGGCATCCTCCTATTGAGCTATCACTCCAAATACAATACTTCTCTTCCTCTCTCATTACATTGTTTGAACCCCTTTATATAGTGCTACCATCACCTAAGAACATTCTAGAGGAGGAATCTTCTAGAAGTAGAACCTTCTAAGAAGTCCTCTTACATTTATTATATCTAATAACTCATTTATTATATCTAGCTACTATAGTGGAACTTATTTAATAATATAGTGGACCTAGTCCACCTTACATTGAATGACCTCCACTATTATTACTATGGGCCCTCTAGCCCCCCCCACTACCTCTCTAGCTACCTTACAAACTCTAATGAAGACAAGCTACCTTTCCACTGGGAAAAACCCCTAAAGATCCATACTATGTTGTAAAGGGATATATGATTTCAAGAATCTGACAAAAATAGGAGAAATTACCATCCAAAATTCCCATAAATAATGGGTAAGAATATGGAGTAGACCTTTCTTGGAAATATTCCAAACATGAGACCCATCTATGAAATGTTGAACTCTAAGAATGTCTAACTATGGTATCTTCGAAGCATATTTTTGTTCCCATACTTGTGTTCATATTAGAGATACATGAACATGGTACTATAACCTTACTAGCTTACTACATCATCAAACATTAAAGTCTTTCATTTTGTGAATCCTCAGACCTCCTTGAGATTTAGAACAAAAAAATGTGTTTCCAAGACAATAAGGGCCACTTAAAATCCAAATTTAAACCTCCCCACAAGAAGATTTTCTTAATTTTCTCTATCTTTTTAATGTCATTTTGGCATGCCAAAAGAATGGAAAGCAAGAAAACTAAAGGGTGTAATAGGAATATTTCAATAGAGATAGCCTACCAACAAAATATAAGGTATGAAAAGATCTAACTCTAAAGGAATTTGTGGATTTGAGCAATGTGAACATTCTAGTCCAACTCACATAAATGGTTCGCCACAAGAGGAACACCCAAATACTGGGTTGGAAGGGATGTTATGGTGAAGTGAAACATTCAACTGATATAAATTTGCATAGATAAGAGAGTATTGAAGAAGAAAATATCTGAATTCTCCTCATTAATCTCACCCCTAGATGCCCTAAAAACCAATTGTAAAAATGCTTGAAAGGAAACATCTCCACACGTAAAGGCCTCCCTTATAAGCATGAGAAATAGGATATAAGTTTGGAATGAATTAGAGGTGATATATTTACAGCTTTTCCATGAAAAAACATGAGAGAAAATATACTTATTGAAACCCATTGGAACTCTAAAAAGGTTCCAACAAAGAACCATTCAATAATACTAAGAAGAAGGAAAATAGTATTTCCAAGCATGCTTTGTTGACTTCAAGCGGTAGTCTCTTTTATTATCCCTAGGATGGAGAGTCTATTGGAACTGTCTAGCATTTTGACATTTTTTAGTTATCGGGGTCACTCCCTTTCTGGATTATAGTGTTTAGTCGGTATTTTAGAGTGAGGAGTTATTAAGCGTCTTCAGGTGTATCATTGGGCTTGTTGGAAGACATTTTCTGTTTTTTTTTAATTGAACTATTGGGAGTGGAAAGTAGTTTGTATTGGATTTCATTCTTTCGGTATTGTATGAAAAAATATATATCAATATAATAAGTGTGAATTTTCTATGGAAAAAAAAGAAGAAGAACAAAGTAGAGATACAATTGGTGACCCATTCGATCCAAGCTCCATCAAACCTAAATGTTTTAAAAACAATACATATAAAATTCCAATTCAAGTGTTCATCAACTTCAAAACATATTGTTATGAAATTCTATACCCTATGATAAGGGTTAAGGTCAATAGAATGTAAACAAAGAGACAACTAACTCGAACCCGAAGTAGAAGAAAAGAACATCCTCATAACTACCAGGTAGTCATGAACTACTCACTCGGATTAATGAAGGTTGAAGAAGATACCCATTGGAAGGTCTTTGCTTCGATCTCTAGCTCGGACAAGATACACCTTCTTGACCTACACACAATAAAAAACAAACTTGTAGAAAAATAGAAACAAGAAATACATCTAACTACTCTGATTAACTCATATCAGAGTAGTCAATTTCCTACCAAATACTTGTGATTAAACATAATAAAATGCATTAAGTACACAAAATTGGAGGAGGGAGAAGATGACTTGAGGCTCTAAGGCTAATCCCCCCACACTATGCACCTTGAGGCATAGAACCTCGAGCGAGGGCTACATGCCTCCCCTTCCCCCTCCCCCCCCTTTTTTTTGTCCCCGTAAACTTTACCGTCCCCCATTTCAGGCTCTTGGTTCTCTTTCTCAGCTCCCCATCTTAGGTTCCCATACCTTCTCCGGACCCTCAACTTTCCCTCTCCTTTTCACGTTATGGTGGCATCCTCTGGTCGGATCCCGGTGATGCTCGCATTCCCATCACATGGGTTGTGACAGATGGCGGACTCGGACATGGAGACGGTAGACTATGATGATAATCCCACAAGCCCCTCTGCCTTCACTTCACAGGAATATTTCTTGAAACTCCTCCAATACCATCACTCGAACCTTCACACGCCTTCACATTTAGTGCAAGGCTACCCACGCGATGGTTATGAACAAGCCAAGTTATCCAACTCCCATGTTGTCTCTCCTAAATCTCCAGGTTCTCGGGCCTCCTCCCCTCTCAAACAACACAAGATTATCACCCCCCCTTCTTCTCCCCTTA
>JASDQU010204659.1:6845-18683 GCA_032191745.1 Picea mariana
GTGCTAGCTCGCTTGATGTGGGAGATGCTCCTGCATCATACTCCCTCTCTCAAAAACTTTCATGGGATCCTATCCATGAGGTCCTACATGGTATGTCCATGCTTTTTCATCTCTTCTTCGCTCTCCCAGCTGGCATATTCAACTGGATGGTTCTTCCACTTGACCAGATACTCGAAGTATTCTTTTCTTCTGGTCTTCTTTCCAATTCTCTTCTCCAGTATGCACTCCATCCGTGGCTGCTCTGCAAATGGCATCTGCTTTGTCCACTGGATCACTGGCTGCTCAGTTCTAGTCCCTTTTTCCTCAGCTCTATATGGGTACAAATAAGATATATTGAATATCAGAGAAATTCCGATCCCATCGGGTAATTCAATCTCATAAGCATTCACCCCAATTTTCTTCAAGACCCTACATGGCCCAATTTTCTTCATCTTCAGCTTATTATATGTTCCTCTTGGGAACCTTTCTTTTCTCAAATGTGCCAGAAGCAAATCACCAACCTCAAACTGAAGTTGTCTTCTATGCTGATATGCTCTACGCTTATACTCCTGATTTGAATTTTGCAATCGTTCTTTCACCTGGTTGTGAAGTTCTTGTATCGCCTCTGCGAATTATTCTGCACTAGTGCTCCTAGTCACAGTCTATTCTGAATCCCTCAGTTCAAAAAATCCTCTCGACTGCATGCCATAGATGACCTAAAATGGAATCTGCCCTGTGCTCTTGTTTACTGAGTCATTATAAGCAAACTCTGCCTGTGGTAATACATTGTCCCATTGGCTGTGGTGTTTCGTCACCAAGCTTCTCAGCAAGTATCCCAGACTTCTGTTCACCACTTTTGTTTGTCCATCCATCTGAGGATGATACGCTGAACTAAACAACAAGTTAGTTCCTAGCTTCTTCCATAAGGTCCTTCAAAAATGCCTTATGAATTTAGTATCTCGATATGAGACTATACTCCTTGGCAAACCATGAAGTCGAATGACCTCTTTGAAAAACAAGTTCTCATTATGAGTTGCGTCACTAGTCTTTTGAAATGGAATGAAGTGTGCCATTTTGGAAAATCTATCCACTATCACAAAGATTGAATCAACACCTCTTTTTGTTCTTGGCAACCCCATTACAAAATCCATGCTAATCGCATCCCATGACCTTTCTGGTATGGGAAATGGTTGATAAAACCCTACATTCTGTTTCCTTCCCTTCGAATGCTGGAAAATTCTACATTTGTCCATGAACCTCTTGACATCCACTCGCATTCCTGGCCAAAAATATGACTCGTTCAACTTTGCGAATGTTTTGTCGTGACCAAAGTGTCCTACCGATCCTCCACTGTGTTTCTCCTTCAGCAGATTCTCCCTCATGGAGCATTTCGGTATACACGGTTGACTACCTCTGAACAACAATCCTTCCTGAATCATATATTCTATCCACTGGCTTCTATCTCTGAGAACTGGATTCTCAACTGCTTCATACGCTTCCTTAAAATCTATATCTTCTGCATACATGTCCCTGAGATCATAAAAACCCAACGTTTTGACTCTGAACTCCTGCAATAGAAAACACTTCCTGCTCAAAGCATAAGCAACTTTGTTAGCAGTACCAGAAATATGCTTAGTCACAAATGTGAAATTCTACATATACTCAACCCATTTGACATGTTTCTAATTCAACTTTTCTGGTTGAGTCACAAACTGCATTGCATGATTGTCGCTGTACAAAACAAATTCCTTTTGGATTAAGTAATGCCTCCACTTCTTCAATGCCTGCATGATAGCATAAAACTCCTTATCATATGTGGAGTATTTCACCTTTGCCTCATTCAGCTTCTCGTTGAACTATGCTATCGTCCTGTCTTCTTGACTCAAGACTGCCCCAATCACAAATCCACTTGCATCACATTTTACCTGAAATGTTTTATGGAAGTCTGGCAACACCAAAATTGGTTGTTCCGTAATCTTCCGTTTCATCAATCTGAAACTCTTTTCAGCCTCTACTGTCCAGTGAAAAGATTTATGTCTTTTCTTCACTGTATCCATCATCGCTACACTAATTCCACTAAAATTCCTAATGAATTTTCGGTAGATACTAGCTAATCCGTGAAAACTTCTCACCTCAAAAATATTCTTCGGTGATGACCAATTCTTGATTACCTCCACCTTATCTGGATCCATCCTCAACTCATCTGCAGAAATAACAAACCCCAAATAAATGAGCTATGTCTTCATGAATGAGGACTTCTTCATATTTATCAACAACTTCTCCTGCTGTAGTCTCTGCATCACAATAGCCAAATGCTTTAAGTGTTCTGCCACTGATTTGTTGTAAATCAGTATGTCATCCAAATACACAATGACAAATTTTCTGATGAACTCTTTCAAGAATTCATTCATCAACCTCATGAAGGTACTTGGCACATTTGTTAAGCCAAACGGAATAACAAGCCATTCATATAACCCTTCATTTGTCTTTAATGTTGTCTTCCATTCATCGCCTTCTCTCATGCGAATCTGATGATATCCTCTTTTCAAATCAATCTTTGAAAAATACTTTGCTCTGCTCAAGCAATCCATCAGATCATCCATCCTCAGCAATGGAAATCTGTACCTAATGGTTATCTTGTTAATCACTCTCGAGTCAGTACACATCCTCCATCCTCTGTCTTTCTTCGGACTGAGTACTGTTGGAATAGCACATCGACTCAAGATTTCCTTGACCAATCCCTTGTCCAACAATTCCTGGACTTGTCTTTTTACCTCTTCATTCTCTTGCAGCGTCAATCTATATGTGGCTTTGTTTGGAAAACTGGCTCCTAGTATGAGATCAATATGATGACTCACACTCTTGATTGGTGGCAACGAACGAGGTAATTCATCCACTACTATATCAGTGAACTCTTCCAGCAGTTCCTGAATCTCTTCTGGTAAATCAACCACTCTTGTGCTGGTTAGAACAATCCTCAGTTTCCTGACCACAAAGAATTGTGGATCTTCCTTCTTCTTAACCTCTGTAAGAATTTCCTTCCCACTCATGAGAAGTACATTATTGCTTACTTCCAACTTCACCTCCTTATCCTTGATCGGAAGCAACATGTGTGTCCTCCCATTCTTCTCTAGGGTGCATGTGTTCATCATCCCATCATGAATCACATTTCTGTCATATTGCCATGGTATACCTAGAAATAGATGAAAAACATCCATAGGAATGACATCAAATAAGATCTTATCATTATATCCACCTATCTTGAATTCAACTAAACATTGCTTAGTGACAGTTACCTGGTGTCTTTTTTGTAGCCATGAAATTTTGTATGGGCTTGGATGATCAATCGTCTCCAGCTCCAGCTTCTCTACCATCTTTGTAGAAATGAGATTATCCATGCTAGTGCTATCTACAATGACCTTTCATACCGTGTCCTTGATCTTGCAAGCAGTCCTAAAAATTCTGGTCCTTTGGACTGAACTCTCCACCTCCTTCTCTAGTGTCAAAAGAGCATTTCGCATCATCAACGATCTTCCACCTTCAATGTCTTCAGCCTCAACATCCCGCCTCTGTGCTTTGGAAATGTGAGCTTCTTCAGTGTCCTTCTTTTTATCTGGACACCCGTAATACTTGTGCCCATTCTTCCCACATGTGAATCATGTAATAACTCCACCTCTGCCTCTTCTTCTACCTCTAGTATGAGGAAAAGTATTATTGTCATCATAATCTCCTCTCTGCTCATTATACTGTCCTCTTTGCTCAGCGTATTTCCGCCCTCGCTGTGAGGTTCCACCTCTCTCTATGCGAGTCTAAGGTTTCTTCCAGTCTTCCTTGGGCTTCTGATACTTATCCTGGGCAACTGACTTGCCTCTGGGCTGACTTCTACCTCAGCCTCTTTGACCCTGCTTTCGGCTCAGCTTCTCTTCTGCTTTCAGAGCCATCTGATAAGCATATTCCACCGTCTGGATGGTAACCATGCTCATCTCATCCTGGATATCATATCTCAGGCTATTCATATATCTGGCAACTTTCTCATCATCGCTCTCCTAATGACCTGCCATGATGTTCAATTTATAGAATTCCTCAGTGTATTCTTTCACTGTCATCAGCTTCTATCTCAGGTTCTGCATCCTCTTGAATAGAGTAATTTGATAATCCCTCGGGATGAATTTCGCCTTCATCTTCATGATCATCCTATCCTAGCTCTTGATTTTTTTCTTGCCCTTGCAGCATCTGTCAGCTTGTAGCTCATCCCACCACAATGTTGCGTGTCCTTTAAATCTCGTGATAGCATGATTGACCTTCTTGTCCTCTTCGATATCTTCGTAGTTGAAGTAAGTATCCAGAGCTCTGATCCAATCTAGAAGCTCCTCTGCATCCAAGTTTCCCTCATAAACTGGAATGTCCATCTTCACTCTTGCACCCATCCTGCCAATAGCTCTGATCAAATGTTCGTTTGATGCATCTTCGGATGCAACTTCCTCTTCATGTTCAGCCTCCACTTCACTCTAAGAATCACTCAAATCCTCTGCACCGGCTGTGCATCTTTGCGCTATTTCCATATCTTTGAGTCTTGCTTGGATATCATGCATTTGTCTTTCCATGGCTAGATCTGCCATCTGCCTGCCTCTTCTTTGTGGAATTTCCTTATCCTCTGGATCAGGTGACTGTCTATCTCTCCTTGGTGGCATGGTGAATTCTCTTTCTTCTTCTCTACTACAGAAAGCAAAGAATATTTCTGTGCTCTGATACCAAACTGATGCCAACGCCCTTCCTCGCAACCCACAGGTCAGAAGGTCTACGTCAGCTCAGGATATTTTCTCCCTTCTTGGCCCGAAGAACTCAAATGTTCTTCTATTTCCCTATCGGTAAATATGCACCCACAAAACTCTCGCACGATCCCGTTGTCACAATTGGGAGATCAGACTTCGCACTATCGCAAGGTCAATGGTCGAGTGTTGGATTCTCAAAACCCCGAACCCCGACAATAGTCAATGCTGACCCTTTCTTCCTCCTATAGGGATTTCTCCTATTGCGATTTCGCTATTCGCGATATCAAACAACTTGTATCCCCAACTCCCGATGGCCGATACGTCGAAACTCCGATGCATGTGCGGGTTGACTATTTAATGGTCCTTCACTTCATCGGCACTTTGGACTTTGCGGTATCATGAATCCTGTTGTCAATGTTTTGGGAATTCTCACCATGAAACCCCGATACGGTGTGCCACCTGTCCACTCGTCAACTCCATTGTGGCCCCACACTATTCTCATACCTGTTAAGATATCTCATATCGCAATATCGCGATTCTCATTGCAATATTTCAGAGGTTCGATCCACGAAACCCCGATACACGATATGCATATATGTCCAACGACCCTTGTCGCTCGAATCAATGGCTCTGCCCCTCCTGAGCTTTTAGCCTTTAGAGAATATGACACCGTATTTCCCTTGCACCTCCGCAAGATCCAACAACCCACGGATTTTCGCGATATCTCCTCAGATAATTTCGACCATCTATCTTTCACGATGAATTCTGTGAAATGAACCAAGTACTCCTCCTCGAGGACTTGTCCACCTACGTGCAAACTTATGGCACCTTCATACAAGCTTCAAGGCACAAATTCTCTGCATTGTCCTTTCAATGAATCTGAAAACCCTATCCTTCCTGAGCTTTTCCACAACCTTCAAGTCCTTCAGAAGAAACTCTTGCACGCATTCCTTGCGGAAAATCTTCAACCATGACTAAGAGTTGAAGTTCCCCGAATCTGTGCACACCTGCAACAACAGTCTCTCGATGCTTCACTCAGGTCCGCAACCCTGAGGCCTTTACTCGGCCTACGCACTCCTTGGACGGCTCCTGTGGCCAACTACACCTTTGGGATGAATGAGAACAAAAGCTACCTCTATCTGAACCCTCTGTCAACGCACTCCTTGTGGGCACTTCAACTGCACTCCTTGCAGGAATTCTCTGGCTCAAATAGAGAAACAATTGAAACTCATTCCTTCTTCCTCTTAGACTTCAATTCAAGCATGAAATCATATACGCATCATGTAAAGAAAATGTGTAATAGGAAGAAAACATTCATGAGCATATCATTCAACATCGATACACAAAGAACAACACAAACCATGAATTTGAATAAGCTCTTCTATTAATCCAAAGATCTGTACATGGGTGTTCTTACACAGCTCTTTGCTTGCTCTTTCTCTAATGCTTCTTCTCTAATAATACAATACACAATGAGGGTGTCTATATCCCGTTTCCCTCTTGCGCTCTAAAACTATATAATCTAGAATTAAATTCTATCTACCTACATTAACTTTCATAAATCCCTTCTACCTACTAAGGACGAGAGCTAAAGGCTCAAGGTCCGTGTACATTTACAAGTGCACCTCTTCCTAAATGACTACATTTAAGATCATGCAACAACTTCAAGGTGTTTTCAAAATTTGCGCTGGCACTTGTCTAGCTATCCTCCGCTTCTGTGCTGGCTCGCTTGATGTGGGAGATGCTTCTGCATCAGGTTTCTTATCCCTCTTACCCTTTTTCCATTTTTTCTTATTTCTATCAATCTGTTGGGTGGCCTTTGGTTTTGTCGTTTGCACAGTGTGTACATCCGAATTTTGGGTAGGGGGAGTAGCTGAACCAGTGGTCTGGCTGACCGCTGTCTGTTGTATCGAAAATTTTTGCAATTGATTTGACAATGTATCAGCGGGCTTGGTTTGTATTGAACCAAAAATTCCATCATCATGTGGTCCATACCTTTTGCTGGTTTTGTCAAGGTTTGACCTCGTTGTATCTGGAAAAATCTCGTAGAGTAAACTAGACTGAGAGTAAATTATCTCTAGCTATTGCTCTCTCATTATTGTGTATTCCTCAGAAAACAGTCTGGATGTTGCGACATCTTTAGATAACTAGGGCACCAAATACTTAAGGAGCCACTCTACCAGGAATGCTGGTGGGACTGGAACTTTTATTAAACTCTTCCAACGTCTCCATTCTCGGATATGATTGGATATATGGTCCATTTTTTTCTACTCGAAATTGGCCAGCAATTTAGTGTCGCCATTGTATCTCATAGGTAATTGGAAATGGTTCAATAAATCCATTGCCAATTCACCAAAGGAAGAGTATCATGAGCGGTCGGGCTCGATGTACCATTTCACAGCACTCCCTATGAGAGTGTGTTGAAACAATCACAATTGAACGGATTCGTCTCTTAATGAGTTGGATGAGCACCATAAGTGGAAGGTAGTCACATGATCACCAGGATCTTCATTAGTCTTGGCCTCAAAATTTGGAATGTCCAAAGGAAAATTGGTCGGCATAGGAGGCTAACTCGGATCATGATAGATGGGGTCATTTAAGAGACTTGTGAAATTTGGCAAGTGCAGGGTTGCCATAAATGGTAGTTTGGGTTGTGAATTGTAGCCGGAGAAAAAGGAGCCTGGGGTTTGACTGGCACCAGGTTTCCAGGAAAATTTAGGTTTCTAGCTAGGGCTATGGTAATAACCATGACCGTGACCAGCGTATGGATTGGGTGCTTATTGAGACATCATCAGCTGGTTCCCATAATAAGACATAAAGGGCTGATCTTGTGTCATATTCCAAGAACTTTTGGAGGGGTTGCCCCATGCTGATCCGATGGGCATAGGCACTGGGCCTTGCCCAGGGTTCCACTGGGTATGGAAGGGATTTCCCCTGATCGACATCACTAGAAAGGGGACTAGTCCCTACCATGGATTCCAAGATCCTTGTGAGGAAGGAATTCCTAAGTGTGCCCCTTGTGCAAGAATAATACCTTGTACAATATATGGTTATCCATAACTGGGGTTGCCCCCGGCTGAAATGATAGCTGATGAGAAAGAGTTGTTACCAAACACACCGAACAAAGAGAAGGGTGTTGAACTAATCGACATATTATAAGGAGGGAGTTCTTGACTACCTTCCCCAAACAAGTTTATGTTAGGCCCGACGGAGTGTTGAGGAACACCGTTGAGCGAGGGGGATGAAGGGGGTATATGACCCCTGCCATAAGGGAAAGAAATAAAGGGAGTAGAAGTTCCCCCCATATATCCTTCCAGAGGAGCATTGGAACTCCCTGACCCCAGACCTAAATTTTGTAGAGTGGAGGAGGAAAGTACAATACTCATACCGAAGCTAGGCATCCCGTATGAGAAAGGAGAGCCTGTCGTGTTCTGAGTAAATGGAGCAGTGATCATCACCATAGATGAAATCAAACCACTACCTGAGGTAGAAGAATTGAATACCATGGTGGCCCAGACCAACGATGGTTGGTTAGGAGGTGGAACACCCCCAGTAGTGACCGTCGTGAAGGAAATATTAGTATTCTCTGAAGAAGTGGCAGCGTTTTCTTCCATTGTTGTTGGTGACACTACTTGATTCTCGTAAGGTAGAACCTATACGATGATGGGCACCAATAGATCAGTGATGGGAGGGTTATATGGACCAAGAGCCTCTGCTCCGAGGTCAGAAATGATTGGTTCCTCCAGAATCGAAAGTTCTCCTCTTCAATGTGGGTTGGGCACAATTTCCTGTAACCCGGTTGTCTCAAAAGACCCTTGCTGGTCTAATTTTATCCTTAGTAGTGGTGGGGGGGGGCGGGGTTCAATGTCAACCGGTGGTAGGCCTAGAATCCTTCATGACCAACGAAACTCCTAATCCTCCACTATGTGAGAATATCAAAGACACACTAGGGCAATCTATAATCATTTGAAAGCCAACATGCACTAGAAAAGGTACCTATCAGATAAAACAAGTAGACACTAACTAGTTGGAAGAACAACTACAACAAGCAAAACTAGAGAAACTTACCGGTGCAAGTGAAAATCGAATACAGAATCATCCTCCACGTATACTCTGTAAAGCGTGGCCCGATGTCTGCTCTAGGTACCGCAGTATACCCCCGCAGTCACCTGTGTAAGTCACTAGAAAGATAGGAAACTAGGTTGCTAGCGTGCAAACAATCATCAGGAAGGTATAGTCGATGGTCAGGTGGACCACAATGAGTAGGGTATCAAGCTCGAAACCTATCAAGGGTATCAAAAGAAATTTTTCTGGAAGACGACTAAGGACCTCAAATGGATTCAAGACCCACGAACCTCCACGGAAAATGCAATCAACAGAATCCTAGGACAAGCCCTCTATATGCATTCCCCACTACACTTGGTCTAGCTTTGGAGGGGTTATCTCCGCTACCTTTCCTTACGCAAAATCATGTTTAGACCCTGTGTTAGAGGGGGGTCTTGGAATTTTTTTACGATACTGGACTTTTGACACTCTCTAGCACAAACTCTTATGTTTGTTTTTCAACCTTGAAGTGTTTCCTCTCCAATCCTAGATCAAATCTCTAGCCTAGACTAGTTGATGGACCCTACAAAACATAAATTCTAGTTGATTTTAATTAATCATTAATTTTTTGGGCTTGTCTTAAGTCAAAGGTTATGAAAGTGAAACTAGTGATGTTTTGAGAGACAAAAGAGAATATAAACAGAAAGATGGAAACAAAATAACTTCTTCTTGACAAATTCAGATTTTCTCTTTTAAATTCTTTAACCAACTTTTCAAACTTTTTTTTTCTAAGATCTTTTAACTGAAAAAATCAAAACAAGCTTTCACTGGACTACGAGCTACTTATTGTCCTAAGTCAATTAGCCAAGAACTTACAAAAACAATCTTTTTCCTAATGATTAACGCAAACAACCAACTCTTTAACCAAACCAAGAAGTAAAAGAAAGATTTTGTATTGTTTTTTATTATGCTTCAAAAACAAGAAAATTCAAAACTGTATGTCTTCTTCTTTTTCTGAAGAAAAAAGATGAAAAAATAAAAACAAGACAAGGAAAAAAAGGACTTCTGGCCAACCACAGACCGTGGGGATTTATTGACAACTTAAAAGGCATATCAGGCCAAATTACTATCTCATCAAAAAACCTAGCAAAGTAAGAAAAATTCTAAATGAAAAAGAAAGCTATGTTGGCACACAATCTAGACTGAAACTGCTATGATAGAGACCAAAAGGACACAAGAAAACCTGGGAAGTAAAAACTTGTCAAGGAAGAGGATGACTGCCTCCTCAAAATCTTCTAGATAGACACAAGATTGTCACTTCAATAGCCAACGTATGCACGTAGGATGCCCAAAGATAGGAATCATATGCACATGTGCAGGCCCTCTATAGGTCATGTGTGCCTCTATTTCTCCTCAAAATAAGCAAGACAAGCAGCTAAGCTCATGTAGGGAGTACTGGTATTGAAGACCAGAACCCCTTAAAGGTACAGAAACTTACTCTAACAGAAAAAGATGCAAGGAAACTTGATAAAACAAAGCTGATCTGAGGTTATACCTAGGCTACAGACTGCAACAACATAAACTAGAACTAGATCCAAAAAACCCTTGAGAATGATCACTTCTAACACGGAAGAGGATGACTGCCTCTCTTAAAAAAAATAAAAAAATTGGACTCAGACACAAGACTGATATTTCAGCAGCTAGCATATGTACGCAGGCTGTATGAAGTCAGGGCACGTGTATACAGAGGCATACCTTCTACAGGTTGCGTATGCCTCTGTGGATTCCCAGAAAAAGAAAAAAAACAGTGAAGTGAAGGAAGCAGGGAGTACTAGTATGGAAGACCAGAATCCCTACTAGCTCAGAGTTTTGTAGAAACTCGGAAAAAAGGTAATAAAACTAATTAAAAATACCCAACAAGTACCACCCAAAACCCTGGAGATCCCCAGTATAGTCGCCAATTCTGTTGTGGGTGGGAAATCTCTCCTACGGACTAGCATTAAGGATTTTATCATGCATGCAGAAATGACCTAAAGTCTCCTACCTCTTACCAACATCCCAATAATAAACCCCATTATTCATATGCAAATACAAGGTTAAATAGATCAAGTTATTGTACCTTAGTTTCTATGTTTGATGTTGATCCTTTTAATGTTTGGTCGCTCCTTGAATGCAAATATCCTCCCAACACTGACCTGCATTCATAAAATACAAACAAAGTACTCCACATGCATATGATCTATAAACTAATGGGTTAGAGATTCTATCAAAATATAATCAAATTTAAATATTGACAATCTCATATGGCAGGATGGGAAAAGTACTTGTTTTATTAATCTCACAAGAGTAACCTTACAATAGTGAGATCAACCACTTCTCCTCGAATCTGGTCCTAGGCACCTCTTCAACTGTGCTCCAACTACTTCTGTATATGCTTCTCTTCACACAATAGCTGCAAAAGGTTGGGGCAAGGGGAATACTAAATAGGGTATAGTTTCTTTGCTATGATTTTCCTCCTTCCAAATGGGACCCCTACCCCTTCTTTTATAAGCTAGAAAGGGCTAGGTATTTCGTCGAGTGACCGGCTATGGGCGGTCAAACAGTTTAGTTAACTTACCCAAAATTGTGCGTTATGTTTGCAACTTTCCATTTTTGGTGCTTTCTAGGTATACATGGGCTGAAGTGGATTAGCCAGCATACACACGCATGTAGTAGTGGAGCAAAGCATGTATGCCTTCAAAAAGAGTGTTTTTAAGAAGTTGTTTAGTAGTGGCTTGGAAAAGAAGGCAACTGAGATGGCCTAATTCCACGTAAGCATGTCTGGTGCAATTTAGGGTTATAACACTCCTCCGCCCCCTCTCTCTCACTCTCTCCCTCCCCCCTGCTCTTTCTCTCTTTCTCCAACCTCTCTCTCTCTCTATGTATGTATGTATATATATATATATATATATATATGCACCTTCCTCCCTCTCCCTCCCTTCCTCCCTCTTTTTCTCTCCCTCCCTCCCTACCTTCATCCCTTCCTCACTTCCACCATCTTTTC
>JASDQU010204660.1:0-18891 GCA_032191745.1 Picea mariana
AACATAAAGGTGTCCCAGGTGACATAGTAGTGCATCTTGGTAGTTAAAAGTTGGAACTCGGTTACCCTCCAAGAGTGCCTTGTATGTGTGGCCAAAATCTGGGTCGCTCTTGTAGAGAAGCAGCCAATCAAAAGTCTCATGCCCACAAGAGTTGAGCATGGTGGTTATCGCCACGATCGGTGGTCGGTTGAGGTAGTCTGCAACATTATTGGTGCTTCCCTTCTTGTACTTGATGTTCAAATGAAACTGTTGTAGATATGTGGACCACTTTTGATTGCGATCATTCTGCAACTTCCCTTATGTCTGTATGAACTGCAGGGGTCGGTGGTCTATGTGGATGATCGTTTCCTTCCCCAAAATGTAATGCTTCCACTATCAGTAAGCCTGCAAAATGGATTACATTTCTTTGTCATAAGTGGGATACTTGCAGACTGTGTCGGATAATGTCCCACTGTGATATGCCACTGGATGCCCCTATTGAGTAAGAACTTCCCCAATAACATAGCCAGAGGCATTTGTCTCGATCTCAAATGGTTGTTGCAAGTCTGGTAATGTGAGCATAGGGGTGAAACAGATGCGATGTTTCAATTCTACGAATGCCTTCCATTGAGATTTCGACCAAAAGAATTTTGATTTCGCTGCTCCCTTGGTGACTTGATCCAAGGGCCAAGTGATATGAGAGAATCCCAACACAAACCAGCGGTAGAAATTAGCAAGACCCAGAAAGCTGCGAAGCTCTATTAGAGTGGTCGGGGTTATCCAATCGCAGATGACTTGGATCTTGGTTGGATACACATACAACCCACGCTCATCAATAATGTATCCCAAATACTGAACCTAGGTCATGCCAAAAGTGAACTTCTCCAAATTGGCACACAACTTGTGTTTTCGTAGTGTTAGGAGGACATGTCAGATGTGGTGGAGGTGCTCTTCCCAAGTCTGGTTGAAGATCATGATGTCATCCAAGTACACTATGACAAAAGAGTTGGTGAATGGCCGCAAGATGTTGTCCATCAACCTCATGAAGGTTGTGGGAGCATTCGTCAAACCGAAAGGCATGACCAGCCATTTGAAAAGGCCCTCCTTGGCTTTGAAGGCAGTCTTCCACACATCAGTTGGTTCGATCGGTACCTGGTGATACTCGGAAT
Source organism: Picea mariana (assembly GCA_032191745.1). Lineage (NCBI taxonomy): Eukaryota > Viridiplantae > Streptophyta > Pinopsida > Pinales > Pinaceae > Picea > Picea mariana. The sequence continues at coordinate 1,149 of JASDQU010204660.1, forward strand.
TCAATTCGATATTGTTAAAATATTTCACCCCTTTGATTTGGTCCAGAAGGTCATCAATCTGTGGGATCAACTACCTATTCTGGATAGTGATCTTGTTCAGTGCCCGATAGTCAATACAGATTCTCCAAGTCCCATTCTTCTCCTGCACCNTCACTTGATTTCATCATTCTCCAGAAAACAGCATCGATAGATTGGTCCATTGGGAAACGACAGATCTGGGGTCATATCAATGGGGTGCTTGTCCTAATAGTGCAAAGGTACCCCTGAGGAGGAGGTGAAGATGTCCTGGTACTCCTCCACGACCTTATCCATTTGTTTTTGTCGTGTAGAGGAGCCCTTTCTAGAGGTCGTGGCCACAATCTTATTCTTTCCCTGAGGATGGATCATCGAGAAAAAACATTTCTCGATTTTGGAAATGAGCTTACTGCATTGTTTTGAAGTAACCAAAGAGATAGCGACAGGCAATGGTACCTCTGATATCCTGTATAAATTATTTCCCAAGGTAACAATAATAGCACGAAGTCGGGACTCATACACATTATTTCGCTTCCACAAGTATGGTTGGCCTAATAATACATCACAAACATCAAGAGGATCAATGTCACATAATAACTCATCGGTGAAGGGCTTGATGTTGTAGGGAAATTGACATTGTTAGCTGACGTGGAGATCCTGTCCTTGGTGAAGCCACCCGATGGTGTACGGTTGTGGGTGTGATGTGGTCGGCAAGCCCAGTCGCTTCACGATCTCTGCTGAAATGAGGTTCTTTTGGCTCCCATTGTCGACAATGAACTATAGCGGGGAACCCTTTACCCACATCTGGGAGTGGAAGAGACACTCCTCCTCCTCTAGATCTTTTGATTCTTCCTTTTGTCTCTTCGTGGTTAGACACTTGCCTTGGTGAAGGAGTTGGCCTGCATTGACAACTCGATATAGTTGGATCCTCTGTTGGTGAGTGTTCTTGATCTATGTGTCCATAATTCGATCAGTTGTGAATTGTTCCATGCAGTCTGGGTTTAACTCTGTTGGTGTGAGTTGTTCTGCCATGTCGGATGTGTCCGGTAGAGGTGGAAAGTAAGGCCAAAGGTGGTCCACATTGAACACTGGGTGCAGACCAAGGAATGGTAGGATATTGAGCTAGAAGGCGTTTTCACCTACAACCTTGGTGATGGTGTATGGCCTATATCGGAGCAGGAGAAGCTTGCGGTGGGGTCTAGCAAGGTACTCCTTCTGCAAATGTAGCCACTCTTTGTCGCCCACCTAGAATTTGTATTGCACCCACTATTGATCATGCCGTTGCTTGTACTTAGCATTAGCTCTGTCCAATATGTCATGAACCTGTTGGTGAATGTGTTGAATGCACTCAATGAAGTTGTTCGCCTTGGTATCTTCAGACTGGACATGAGTTGAATCAGCATGAGTAGTTGCAAATAGTATGGCTACGTCAATGGGACATATTGGATGGAATCCCAAGCTCACTTAAAAGGGGTTGTGGTCGGTTGAGTTGTTGTAATATCCCTTGACCGAACCCAATTGTAAATGTAATATAAATATACTTAAGTTGGTGAGTTGTTTTGACCTCATTTGGTAATACACGTCATGTGGCATAGTGCGTGCATGAACTGCACAATAAAATGATGTAATGTGCACATTCTAGGATACCACGCGCAATAACCAAGGTGTGCACAGTATGGAGGACAACGAGACTCATGTATATGATATGTGTTATAGGCTGGTGAGACGGTTATTATAAGCCGGGATGCTTATGTTTTGGTATTAGGTCGGAATGCCTAGATGTCAAGGGCCAATGCGCCTACTTTGTACATGACTCATGATTAATATAAAATACATCCTTGCGCGTAGACCAACCACAATAAAAGAGATGGGGGGCTGAACTTCACCAATTAGGGAAAGGGAGGGCCAAAATTCAAGAGAATATTATATTAATATTTCCTAAAGCGTAAAGTATGGATAATTATTTTATCCTAAGTTCTAAAGTTGGGGACAAGTGGACCAAAGTAACTTCCGATATGAAAAGTGTCAAGTTGGGGACATGCATTCATATCATGGGGGGACTTAGCTCATTTGGGGGATTATGGACCAGAGCCTGACCATCATTCTCACCATCACTTTTCACGAAGAGTTCACAGTGATAACTTTACACACTCAGTTATCCAGTCAATGAATCCATGACCATTTTCATTCGCGCATTTTGTTATCCTTGAGACAACCATTTCACCATTCCGGAGTCTGTTCCCATAGCCCTTTTTGGTTGGTGTACCTAGTTATCTTGGGGCGGGATTGAAGAAGAAGGTTGTCAGGCCCGTGAGAAATTATCTGAGTGAGAGAATTGTTGGGGATTGATTCCGAGGGTGCTAAACTGTAGCTACAATTCTATGAGACTTCCGGTCTGACCTGTTGCTGAAGCCCTGGAAGGGAAGTGGGGCAGCTGAGGAACTGTTAAGTAGAGAAGGGGCACACTTCCTTGGGTGGGACAGGCATGTGGGGAATGCGAGGCTGTAGGATGTTAGTTGAGTGAGCACCTGAGACGAAGTCTTTCCTGTTGTCCTTGAGCCTTAGCTTGGATAGGAACTCTTTACCCTGGGTGGAGTTCAGTCCCAGTTCGGGGGTGACTCACTATTGAGAGTGATGAACAATGTATTTTATGGCTGGGAGGTTCGTGGACGGTTTGTACGCAGTTGGTGACAATATTTCTAATATAAGTACCAATTTTTTGATAAAATGATATGTTGCTTTGTTATTTACATGCCTATGTTACGATTTATCATATATGTGATTATAATTGCTTGTGTGTTTATGGGTAATTTCCTGTAAGTGTTGCATACCTGTAGTTACTTTTATTTCAATATAAAAGTCATATGTTACAGAAAGTAAATTGTTGTTTATGTTTAAAGCTTCCGCAAGAATGATGTATGTATATGTTTTAGTTGCATGTAGTTTAAAGAGTAAATATAGGTGGCATAGCTCAGTTGACTACTGGGTATGTTATCGTATGTTCCATAGTAAGGGAACAAAAGCATTCCCTAGAGTAGCATGTCCAGGCCTGTTAAGGTTGGGAATGTTACCGACTGGTGTCAGAGCATGAGTGGTTTCTCTGGAGTGGCGCACCCCGGCCTGTGGTTGGCCGAGGAAACGTTACAAATTGGTATCAGAGCTTCAGTTCAACACTGAGATTGGATGGGCCAGAGGGGTTCAGTTGAAGAGAATATTCACAGAAAAGTAACTTCAAAGTGACCAAAATTGGAGTCACAGAGTGTCCATGGAAAAGGTTGGTGTACTGGCATGCGTGGTAAATTTTTGCACCGCATGGTAAAATGTTGGTGTGCCAATGTGTGTGGTAAATTGTGGTGCCACGCGGAAGATTATTATGTGTATATGCATGCGTTGAATTATCCTTGTACAGTGAGCACACACATAGTAAGGTGCACATGGGGTGCGCAAGTATTGCTTAACGCAGAGGAGTTTGGTTGGTATGCACATAAGTATGAGTATAAGTTGTGTTGCGACAGTGTGTTCAGTAATGTGTGCAAATAATTGGGCGCGATGGAATATATTGAACTTGACATGGTGCATGCATAGGACGAAATGCATGTGGAATATTGGTGTGTGGTATCGAAACTATGCGTAGTGGATATTGGTGCACAATGCAAGAGTAGTGCACGTAAGTAGTCGATGCGACGAAGAAAAAATGAACAGTAGAATTAGGTGCGTGGAAAAGCATTTTACCTTGTGATATTGCTATGCACATTAAATATAAATGAACAGGTCAAATTTTAGTGTGCGTGAAGTCACTTGGAAGGCGATGAGTCTAAGTTTAAATTGCATAATAATAATAAAAAAAACAAAAAAACACACACACACACACAACCACATCGATGCATTAATTAAAAAGAATTCTGAGCTTTAATTTCCTCTGATTTAGACAAATGAAAATAAAATATAAGATTACAAGAAAAAAACTTATTATAAAGAGAACAATATTCATAACATCACCAGATAGAAATTGTAATAAAACAGTTTAAAATCTGTTTCTGTATTTATATAATCGTAAGAATCACAAAATTACAAAAGGGTGATGACAACAGTTAGCCTGTTGAAAAAGGGTCGTTTAAGAATAGACCTATCATCTCTAGTACTCTTTACCTCTGCTACCGGTTGTTCAAAATTCACTGATACATGCTTATTTTAGTTGAAGACTTACTTCAACTTAGCGATCTCCACCTTTAAAGAAGAGTCTAACCAGACCGGTTGATTCTCTCCAACACTTTCGACCACTTCAGCTGTAGATTCCTCCTTCTTATGCCGCTTGCTCCTTTTCTTCTTAGCGGCTGGCCTGTTTATGACTAAATCATTTATAGTGGGATTCAACCTAGCTTCCAATCGTGAGTCTATAGCCGGCTCTGTGCAGAACTTAGTTGCTAGAATGTGCGCAAGGACCCTTTCCTCCTTACTCGTAGGAAAGTCTAGCATGTTGCTCAAATAACCAGTCTCACTCGATTTAGCCTGGTCCATGTATCTCAAGTTGTGGATACCGAAATATGTTTTTACAGAGAGCAGGAAGTCGAGCAGTTTGGAGATTACTTCAGTTATGGATACACATATTTCTTCATACTTGGGGAGTGGTAGTTATAGAACTCCATTTATGAAGCGCAGATGGGTTATGTACAAGAGCGTTGGGTTGCCATGCTTGGCCAATCCATTTAGAATGATTAGCTTTTGAGTTCATTACATGGTGGCATTTAGCTAACATCACATGGCTACGAAGTATCGAATGAGTGAAGCAGGGTGATCTGACTAGCTGTCGTCCGCTCCACGAGTGGTGGATTTGACATGTTGAGACACGTGATACCGCATCTTGGCGAAAGTGGTTTCGGCAAACCACCTTCTTGCATAAGTGTATCTCTGAAGGCACTGCATGTCTGTGTTTTTGAGACTTGGGTCTTATCTAGAGTTGTCATGGTGATAACACCAGGAAATCGGGAGAGATAATTTTGATGTGTATATAGGATAAAAAAGGTGCATATTCTCATGAATTGTTGAAATTTATCCTGATAAGTTTCGATGGCTACACGTTTTGCAGAATTAACCACAACTCGATCAGATCAGACCAGCGCAGAGTCCATAGGAATGGAAGAAGCACAGGGGAATTACAGTCAACAAAATGAGAGCAGAGGGGTGGATTTCCATTTAGGCATGGAAGGAACGAACAACAACAGACATGGAGAAGAAAGGAATGAAGATATGAATATGGCTAAGGCCATTAAGAATTTGCAGAAGGATTTCCAAAGCCATAAAGATGATAATGAAAGGCTTATGAAAGCCAAAGAGAAACAGGATGAATTCAACATGAAGCTATTGGAGGGTTTGAACATAATATAAAATAAATTGGTTAAGGAGAGTGACTCAAGTAAATCTGGGAGTCACAAACCTTCAGAGGAGAAAGGAAAAGAAAAAAGTACTAGTAGACATCACCATCATTCCCAAAGGCATTCCAATAAGAGAGCAGGCAATAGCTCGATTCTATCCCCTGTTAGAAGGTATAAGAGATCTGGGTTAGATGATATGCAAGGAGAAATGAACAAAATCAAACCTCCTACATTTTATGGTGAGCACAAGAAGGATGAAGATGCAGAAACATGGTTGCTAGGAATGAGGAAGTATTTTCAATTGAATAATTATTCTTCTCATGCAGAAGATAGAATCGCTATCTATCAACTCAAAGAAAAGGCCTCCATGTCGTGGGATCAACTTGTGTAGGTGAAACACATTGTAGAGAAAAGTGTTACTTGGAGGGAATTCAAGAAGTATTTTGAAAAGAAGTACTTAACTAAGAGATACTATGACAAGAAAATGAAAGAGTTCTTTGAACTTAAGCTTGGAAGTACGACCATAGATGAATATGAGAGAAGGTTTCTGGAACTGCTGAAGTATGTCTCTTTCATCAAGGATGAGACAGTAAAGTTTCAAAGGTATTTAAGTGGATTGCCATCGTTCATAAGTGACAAAATAGAGTATGATGATCCCAAGACATTAGAAGATACCATAAGGAGAGATAAATGCCTATATGATCAGCAAAAAGTAAGGCCAACTTTCCAAAAGGATTGGGAAGAAAACAAGAAATTCAAGATGGATCAGAGGAAGAAGGGAGCTAAGCCACCATTCTTTAGAAATAATCCACAAGGGCAGAAAATGCATAAAGAACCCAGAGCGATTGACACAGGGAGTCAAGGGCCAAGACAACCACCTATGCAATGTTCGGGTTGTAAAGGGGACCATAGGTTCAGATATTGTCCTCGCAGAGGTGAAAAAGGTAGGGTTGTTCACCATGTAAAACGAGTTGAGATGGTAGCGGACATGGGTAGATATGTTCCAAGGATTTATGCAGCCCTGGACAACAAGAAAGCAGAGTATTAGTCCCATATGATTGAAGTGGAAGGTATGATCAACAACCAAAACCTTGCTATTTTAATTGATTTAGGATCTAGTCATAGTTATATAGACCCTAAGATGGTGGAAAGCTTGCAATTGCCAAGAAGCAAGCATGGGAAATCCTGGTTGGTGCAACTGGCTACAGGAGCCAGAAGAAAAGTTAATGAGATGGTTAAGTCATGCCTCATAGACATGAATGGACTGAACACCAAGGCAGATTTAAACATCTTGCCTTTAGGTTCCTATGACTACCTAATTGGGATGGATTTGTTGGACCAACATCACACTCTCTTAGATTGTCACAAAAAATAATTTACTTGCTTGGATGAGGAAGGGAAACTAAGGAAGGTACAAGGAATTCCCAGGGCAGTAACCATTAGAGAAATTTCAGCATTACAACTGAAGAAATGTTACAGAAAAGGATGCCAAATATTTGCGGCTCATTTGGCAGAGACACCTAAAGATAAGGTACCAAATTTGGAAGATTATACAGTCCTGGAATATTTTGAGGTTGTATTCAAGGAGGTACCCAGACTACCCCCAAGGAGAGACATTGATTTCTCTATAAATTTGATGCCTGGAGCAGCACCAATATCAAAGACTCCTTACAGAATGAGTACACCAGAATTGAAGGAGTTGCAAATGCAGCTTGAAGAACTTCTGAAGAAGGGGTATATACGCCCAAGCGTGTCACCTTGGGGTGCCCCAGTCTTGTTTGTGAGAAATAAAGATGGAACAGTAAGGTTGTGTATTGAATTCGGACAATTGAATAAAGTGACTGTTAAGAACAAGTATCCTCTACCAAGGATTGATGACCTCTTTGATCAATTGAAGGATGCAAAGATATTTTCAAAGATAGATCTCAGATCAGGATACCATTAGGTAAGAATTAAAGAAGAATATATTAGCAATACCGCCTCCAGGACAAGGTATGGTCATTATGAGTTCGCAGTGGTACCATTTGGGTTGTCAAATGCACCAGTTGCTTTCATGTGCTTAATGAATAGTGTTTTCCAAGAGTATTTGAACAAGTTTGTCATTGTCTTTTTGGATGACATTCTTATATATTCCAAGTCAGAGGAAGAGCATGAACATAATTTGAGGATGGTGTTGCAAGTATTAAGGGAACATTAGTTATATGCCAAATTGAGCAAGTTCTCATTTTATCAGAAACAGATTCATTATTTGGGGAATCTCATTTCAAAGGATGGGATAACAGTGGATCCTGAGAAGATAGAGGCCATTAGAGAATGGTCATCACTGAAGAATGTGACAAAGGTGATATCATTCATGGGTCTTGCAGGTTACTACAGAAGATTTATTGAATGATTCTCAAAGATTGCACATCCAATCACTTCTTTGCAAAGAAAGGGAGTGAAGTTTCAGTGGACACTGGATTGTGAGAAAAGTTTCCAAGACTTGAAACAAATATTGACAAGTGCTCCAATATTAAGGATCACAGACCCAGAACAAGACTTAATCGTATGCACCGATGCATGTAATGAAGGACTTGGTGGATTCCTCAGTCAAAATGGGTTTGTCATATGTTACGAATCAAGGAAGTTGAAGGATCATGAAAGAAACTATGCCACTCACGATTTGGAGTTGGCAGCTATAGTGCATGCCTTGAGGAAATGGAGACACTACCTCATGGGAAAGAGGTTTGAACTAAGAATAGACCACAATGGTCTGAAATATTTATTTGATCAGCCAAATCTAAATGCTATAAAAAGAAGATGGTTATAATTTCTAAGAGAATATGACTTTGATATAAATCATATCAAGGGGAAAGAGAATAAAGTGGTTAATGCACTCAGCAGGAAGGTGCATGAGTTACATGCTACAACCATTAGCATGTACCAAACTGATGTTAAAAGAAAAATTCTAGAGGATGCAAATGTGGATATGCAGTACATAAAATTGGTAGCAATGCTACAATAGGGTAAGATGCTTCAGAAGGTGGATGATTATAAGTTGGGAATAGATGGAATACTGTTGCGCAAGAATAGGATATTTGTTCCAAATGTCCAAGACTCGAAACATATGATTTTGCATGAAATGCATAATGTTCCTTATGCAAGGCACCCTGGATATCAGAAAACCATGGCAGCAATCAAGAGCCATTACTTTTGGCCAGGTATGAAGAAAGATATCTCCGATTACATTGTTAGATGTATGGAATGCCAGAAAGTGAAAGTTGAGAATAGGCACCCAACCGAGTTGCTGCAACCTTTAACCATTCCTGTATGGAAGTGGGAATTGGTGACAATGGATTTTATTATGGGATTGCCTAGAACAAGAAAGCTACATGATTCGATCATGGTGGTGGTGGAAAAGATTATGAAAGATGCTCATTTTATTCCACTGAAAACTACGCACAAGGCAACAGAGGTTGTTGATATTTTCATGAAGGAAGTGGCACGATTGCACGGGATTCCTAAAACAATTGTGTCTGACAGAGACCCAAAATTCACCTCCAATTTCTGGAAAGGATTTTTTAAAGGATTCGAAACGAATCTGAACTTTAGTATAGCTTATCATCCTAATTCTGATGGACAAACAGAAAGGGTGAACAGGGTGATAGAAGATATACTGAGAATGTATGTGATGGACAAACCATCGAAATGAGAAGACTACCTACACTTGGTAGAATTCGCATACAACAATGGGTATCAGGCATCATTGAAGATGAGCCCATTTGAAGCACTTTACGACAGAAAGTGCAATACTCCAGTGAGTTGGGATAATCCAGCTAATAGGACAGTAGTTGGGCCAGAGTTGCTCAGGGATATGGAGGACCATATGACAAAAATTAAGCAGAATTTAAAAGTTGCCCAAGACAGACAGAAAAGTTATGCCGATAAGAACATAACCCACAGAGAATTCAAAGTGGGTGATCATGTTTTCCTGAAAGTGAAAGCTAACATGAGTTCCCTGAAGCTAGGAAGCTATGCCAAGTTGGCAGTTAGATTTTGCTGGCCTTTTGAAATCCTGGAGAGGATTGGTCCAGTTGCTTATATGATTGCATTGCCTGCATCTATGTCTGTTCATAATGTCTTCCATGTATCATTGCTAAAGAAATATATACTCGATGCTAATCATGTTATTGATGGGAATTTGATTCAGGTGGAGCATGAAGGCGCTTTTCAAGTGCATCCGGTGCGCATTTTGGATTGGAAAGTCAAGAATCTCCGGAACCGAGCCGTAGGGATTGTAAAGGTTCAATGGACCTGGTACGGTCCCGAGGATGCTACTTGGGAGCATGAAGATTCAATGCAGATAGAATACCTGCATCTTTTTGAAGATTTTTGAAAACTTTGTTATATATGGGTGTATGATGCACTGAGGACAGTGCATAAATAAGGGGAGGGGATTGTAATATCCCTCTACCAAACACAATTGTAAATGTAATATAAATATACTTAAGATGGTGAGATGTTTTGACCTCATTTGGTAATGCACGTCATGTGGCATAGTGCGTGCATGAACTGCACAGTAAAATGATGTAATATGCACATTCTAGGATACTGCGTGCAGTAACCAAGGTGTGCACAGTATGGAGGACAACGAGCCTCATGTATATGATATGTGTTATAGGTTGGTGAGCCGGTTATTATAAGTTGGGATGCTTATGTTTTGGTATTAGGCTGGAACGCCTAGATGTCAAGGGCCAATGCACCTACTTTGTACATGACTCATGATTAATATAAAATACATCGTTGCACAGAGACCGACCATGATAAAAGAGATGGGGGATTGAACTTCACCAGTTAGGGAAAGGGAGGGCCAAAATTCAAGGGAATATTATATTAATATTTCCTAAAGCGTAAAGTATGGATAATTATTTATCCTGAGTTCTAAATTTGGGGACAAGTGGACCAAAGTAACTTCCGATATGACAAGTGTCAAGTTGGGGACATGCATTCATATCGTGGGGGGACTTAGCTCATTTGGGGGATTCCGGACCAGATCCTAACCATCATTCTCACTATCACTTTTCACAAAGATTTCACAGTGATTCCTTTACACACTCAGTTATCCATTCAATGAATCGATGATCATTTTCACTCACGCTTTCTGTTATCCTTGAGACATCCATTTCACCATTCTGGAGTCTGTTCCCATAGCCCTTCTTGGTTGGTGTACCTGGTTATCTTGGAGCGGGATTTAAGAAGCGGGTTGTCAGGCCCGTGAGCAATTCTCTGAGTGAGAGAATTGTTGGGGATTGATTATGAGGGTGCTAAACTACAACTACAACACTATGAGACTTCCGGTCAGGCCTATTGCTGAAGCCCTGGAAGGGAAGTGGGGCAACTGAGGGACTGTTGAGAAAAGAAGGGGAACACTTCCTTGGGTGGGACAGGCATGTGGGGAATGAGAGGTTGTAGGCTGTTAGTTGAGTGATGACATGAGACAGAGTCTTTCCTGTTGTCCTTGAGCCTTAGCTTGGATAGGAACCCTTTACCCTGGGTGGATTTCAGTCCCAGCTCGGGGGTGACTCACTGTTGAGAGTGATGAACAGTGTAGTCTATAGCTGGGAGGTTCGTGGACGGTCTGTACGCAGTTAGTGACAGTCTTTCTAAGATAAGTACCAATTTTATGATAAAATGATATGTTGCTTTGTTATTTACATGCCTATGTTACGATTTATCATATATGTGATTATAATTGCTTGTGTGTTTATGGGTAATTTCCTGTAAGTGTTGCATACGTGTAGTTACTGTTATTTCAATATAAAAGTCGTATGTTACAGAAAGTAAATTGTTGTTTATGTTTAAATCTTCTGCAAGAATGTTGTATGTATATTTTTTAGCTGCATGTCGTTTAAAGAGTAAATATAGGTGGCATAACTCAGTTGACTATTGGTTATGTTACCGTATGTTCCATAGTGAGGGAATGAAAGCATTCCCTAGAGTAGCATGTCCAGGCCTGTTACCGACTGGTGTCAGAGCATGAGTGGTTTCTCTGGAGTGGTGCACCCCGGCCTGTGGTTGGCTAGAGGAATGTTACAGTTGTGGAGGGCCCGGTTATATCTACATTGTACATAAGGGAGGCTCTCATCCCATGTGTGTGGATGCTTTGAGTTGTACATGCGCAAAATGTGTAAGATCATCCTGTTGACGACCTTTGTCTGGCCATCAGTTTGGGGATGGAAAGTTGTGGAATTGGTGAGCTTGGTTTCCATCATTGACCAGAGGCTGGACCAAAACGTACTGAGGAACTTGTTGTCCCGATTTGAGATGATAAACTGTGGGATCCCAAAGTGTACCCACACTTGTTCAAAGAAGAGTTTAGTAGTGGATTTTTCTGTGATATTCTTCTTGTAGGCTGCCATGATGGCCATCTTCGAGAATCTGTCGACAACCATAGAAACACAGTCATTTCCATGATTAGTAGAAGGAAGGCCCGATATGTAATCCATGGATATGGGTTCTCAAGGTTGACTAGGGGTAGGCAACAGAGTATATAGGCCTTGCTTCTTTATGGTTGGTTTGGAAATGGCGCAGGCGGTGTAGGATCTGATTTACTTCCCGACATCCTGTCGAAGGTTTGACCAATAGAAATACTTTTGCAGTATTGTCACTATTTTCTCTACCTATAAATGCCTAGCAACTCAACTATAGTGTGCTTCCCAAATCATCTTGGCATTCTCTCTTGAAGGAACACAAAGGTCTCCCAGGTGACATAGTAGTGCATCCTGGAGGTGAAAATTTGAAACTCGGTTACCCTCCAAGAGCATATTGTATGTGTGGATGAAATTTGGATAGCTCTTGTAGATAAGCATCCAATTAAAAGTCTTGTACCCATAAGAGTTGAGCACGGTGGTTATCACCACGATCGGTGGTCGGTTGAGGCAGTCTGCAACATTATTGGTGCTGCCCTTCTTGTACTTCATGTTCAAATGAAACTATTGTAGATATGTGGACCACTTCTGATGTCGATTGTTCTGCAACTTCCCTTGTGTTTGTATGAACTACAGGGGTCAGTAGTCCCTGTGGATGATCGTTTCCTTCCCCAAAATCTAATGTTTCCAGTGTCAACAATCCTGCACAACGGAATACATTTCTTTGTCATAAGTGGGATAATTGTGGACTGTGTCGGACAATGTCGAACTGTGATATGCCACTAGATTCCCTTGTTGAGTAATAACTACCCCAATAGCATAGTCAAAGGCATCTGTCTCAATTTCAAATGGTTGTTACAAGTCTAGTAATGTGAGCACTAGGGAACAATAGAGGAGATGTTTCAATTCTATGAACGCCTTCTATTGAGATTCTGATCAAAATAATTTTTCTTTCACTCCTCCCTTGGTGACTTGACTCAAGGGCCAAGTGATATGAGAGAATCCCAACATGAACCTGCGGTAGAAATTAGCAAGACCCAGAAAGATGTGAAGCTCTGTTAGAGTGGTCCGGGCTGGCCAATCTCGGATGACTTGGATCTTGGTTGGATCCACATGCACCCCACACTCATCAATAATGTATCCTAGATACTGAACCTCGGTCATGCCAAAAGTGCACTTCTCCAAATTGGCACACAACTTGTGTTTCCGCAGTGTTAGGAGGACCTGTCGGATGTGGTGGAGGTTCTCTTCCCAAGTTTGGTTGAAGATCAGGATTTCATCCAAGTACAATACTAAAAATGAGTTGGTGAATGGTCGCAATATGTCATCCATCAACCTCATGAAGGTTCTAGGAGCATCCGTCAACCCAAAAGGCATGACCAACCATTCGAAAAGGCCCTCCTTGGCTTTGATGGCAGTCTTCCACACATCATATGGTTCGATTGGTACCTGGTGATACCTGGATTTCAAGTCAATCTTGTTGAAATATTTCGCCCCTTTGAGTTGGTCCAGAAGGTCATCAATCCATGGGATCGGGTACCTATTTGGGACAGTGATCTTGTTCAGCGCCCGATATTCAATATAGATTCTCCAAGTCCCATCCTTATTCTGCACCAACACGATTGGGATCCCACAGGACGACGAAATTGGTCAGATGTGAACTTTCTGCAGCAGCTCCTGAATCTGTCGCTCGATTTCATCGTTCTCCAAAAAAAGTGCTAATATATCGGTCCATTGGACAATAATGCACCTGGGGTTATATCGATGGGGTGCTTGACCTGATAGTGTAGAGGCACCTCTACGGGTGAGGTGAAGATGTCTCGATACTCCTCCACGACCTTGTCCATTTGTTGTTGTCATTTGGAGGAGCTTTTTCTAGGGGTCATGGCCATGGTGTTCTTCTTGCCCTGAGGGTGGATCATCAGGAAAACAAATTTCCCAGTTTTGGAAATGAGCTTACTGCATTGTTTTGCAGTAACCAAAGATATACCAATAGGCGGTGATACCTATGGTATCATGTACAACTTATTTCCTGACATAACAATAACAACACGAGGTCGAGACTCATACACAACATGTCTCTTCCACAAGTATGGTTGGCCTAATAATACATCACAAACATCAAGAGGAGCAATGTCACATAATAACTCATCTGTGAAGGGCTTGATGTTGTAGACAAGGCAACATTGTTGGCTGACACGAAGATCTCGTCCTTGGAGAATCCACCCGATGGTGTACGACTGTGGGTGTTTTATGGTCAGAAAGCCTAACCACTTCACGGCCTCTGCTGAAATGAGGTTATTTTTTCTCCCACCGTCGATAATGAAATGTAGCGAGGAACCCTTTACCCACATCTAGGAGTGGAAGAGACACTCCTCCTCCTCTGGATCTTCTGATTCTTCCTTTTGTATCTTTGTGGTGGAAATAATGGCGTTGGGCTCCGCATTGATAATCTGCTTCCCTCTGTCATTCCCATTCTCGGGTTCTGATTCAATGTCGAAGCATGCATATGATTCAGAAGCCCTCATCTCGACCACCAATGACTGTTTGGCCTGAAACTCACTTATGTTATGAGTGGAGCTCTTATGGAACTCACACCACTTTCCCATGTCCTTCTTCGGCTTCACGGTGTTGTTCTTTGCTTGCGGATTTGGTAGGTTGTCTTGAGCCGCCATGCCTTTGATTTTTCCTTTGTTCTGTGGTTTGGGGGCACCCTTCGCTTGATTTTGATTCACAGATCCAAAGTCTCGCTTCTTCTATTTGAATTTCTGCTCAATCTTGGCACCATACTGGTATGTCATACCAAGCGAGGAGATGTTGAGGAACTCCATTTCCTCCTAAGTGTATCTGTGTAGACAAATTGTTACGCGCTGCGCAGAGCACTTCACCGCGCAAAGGATTCTTTCGTGCAGTGGATTTTGTCACGCATAGGATATTGTCACACAGTGGATTTCACCGCGCAAAGGATTCTGTCATGCAGCAGATTTCATCGTGCAGTGGATTTCTTCGCGCAGTCGGCTGTCACACATAGGATGTTGTCGCGCAGTGGATTTCATTACGCAGTGGATTTCGTCGCGCAGTGGATGTTGTTGCGCATAGGATGTTGTTGCACTGTGGATTCTGTTGCACATAGGATTTTTCCACGTAGTGGATTCTGTCATGCATAGGATTTTGTCACGCATAGGTTGTCATCGCGCAGTGTATTTCCCTGCGCACAGGCTATAGATCACACTGTGCAAATGACTGGTTTAGTGGTCAACTTCAAGATCACTTTCTGACCAAATGGAGAGGAATTTTGAAAATAGCCAAGAGGTTTTTGTTGAGGACTAACCAGATAATAAAAACCTCTCTCATATGTTAAAAATGTTTCATATTTTTGGAGATTCGAAGGGATATTTGAGCCCTATTTTCCAGTTTTCATGATTTCCTGTTTGAGACATGTATTCCGGCCATATGGAGATGCATTTCAAGAAACCAAGAGAGGTTTTTCTTTATAACAATATTATATACAAAAACCTCTCTCCATTTTGGAAAATAGTTTTTTATTAGTGAGATATGATGTCATATGTAACACCTATTTTGCTAGTTTGTTGTGCAATCCGATGCGTTTTTTGTTGTAGGTTATTGTTGTATAGAAAACTTGTTGTGAAAGGGTGACAAAGTGTCCAGCAGTGCACATGATGGCTCATCACAACCATATGGTCAAATTTTGATCATGATCAATGATTGTAAAGAATATTTCGGTTACGATTATGATTTGGCAAACTCAAGTTTTCTATTTTTAGTGAATCCGTTGAAGTTATTGTTCTCTTTCAAAGAAAACGGATCCAGGATTCTAGGAGGGAGTAGTTCGACCCTAGAGCCAAGGGTGAAATTAGTGATCTCTATATGGGGATAATTTTCATGTAAACGGGTTTGGTTGGCAAAATTAGTATAGACAGTGACTATTGTATGTAGTTTGAACTCGATCGAAATTTAATGCAAAAGTTCTGAAGCTTTGATGAAAAGATTCTAATTGTAGCAGTTGGATGTATTGTTTTCCTTTATTTGTGCATGTACTTCATGTTTTCTTTATTCATACATTTTTTCTGTCTAAATCAGAATGAAATTTCGAACCTGTGGATTCCCTGCGCAACGTCCTTTGTTCGCGCCATTTAGAAAAAATGTATTTCCTCTAAAGTTAAATCTAAATTCATCCACAGCAGTGCTCTGAGTTACTTCCTGTGTTTTCTCCTCACCACACACAATGACTTTTCATTGAACACTATTTCTCACTTAGCCTTTATCCTCTCAAGTTTCAGTCACCGAGTCATTTGTTCTATTGTTTTCTTGAATTGACTCCATAGCCCAAGGTCTTACTCTCTTGCGCCAATATAACTAGAACCCATTATTTCAAAGGTGTTAAATATAGCCAACAAATTTAAAGCCATATCTTGTATCAAGACAAAGTCTCCTAAGAGATCCCTCTCCAGGTCCGAAAGGCTAGTTTCGGGTCTCAAAGTCGGTTGAAATAGTTACCTATGTCATCTGTTTATTAGCCAAATAGATTTACAGAGTGCTAACAGTGGCTACATGCCTCTGAACTCCATGTTAAAATGAGGCCTATATATTATTGAGAAACAATGGAAACCCTAAACATCCAAAAAACCTAACACTAGGAGATGAAACACCAGAATATGAGTGTCGTCGGGGTAAATTGGTACATCAATTTCCCGGGGTCATAACTTTGGCATACTATCTCCATTTGACGTATATGATACATCATTAGAAATATCTATATGAGGACTACAACTATTCACTATGAATATTGCTTATATTTTCATCAATGGGCTGATGCCCAAAAAACGCCGTTTAGGGCCTCAAAACGGCTTCGAAAGTTCAGGACCCGAAAAAATGCCAAAAATAGTAAATTGTGCTACAATTAAGGAAACTGAAAAAATTAAAGAAACAATGGTGGGGGTCCAAGTGGAATAGGCGGGTGGCCAAAAATATCCACCTAGATCATTCATCCCCCCTTAGGAAGCAATGTTCCCCATTGCGTTGAGTTCCTCCATGAGATGAGGAAACTTCTGCTGAACTTGGTTCTTGGTGAGCCACTTGCCCTGGTGAAGGATTTGGCCTATTTTGACAACTCAATATAGATGGATCCTCTACTGGTGGGTGTTCTTGATCTGTGCGTCCATAATCTGATTAGTTGTGTCTTGTTCCATGTAGTCTAGGTTTAACTCTGTTGGTGTGAGTTGTTCTTCCATGTCGGATGTGTCTAGTAAAGGTGGAAAGTAAGGCTGAAGGCGGTCCACATTGAACACTGGGTGCAGACCAAGGAATGGTAGGATACTGAGCTTGAATGCATTGTCCCCTACAACCTTGGTGATGGTGTATGGACCATATCAGAGCGGGTGAAGCTTGCGGTGGGGTCCAACGAGGCGCTCCTTCTGCAAATGTAGCCACACTTTGTCACCCACCTGGAAGTTGTGTTGCACCCGATGTTGATCATGCTGCTTCTTTGAGTTGTACATGTGCAAAATTTGTACGATCATCCTATTGATGACCTCTGTCTGGCCATCAGTTTGGGAATGGAAAGCTGTGGGCTTGGTGAGCTTGGTGTCCAGCATTGACCAGAGGCTGGACAAAAATGTACTGACGAACCTGTTGTCCCAATTTGAGATGATAGACTATGGGATACCAAAGTGTACGCACACTTTTTCAAAGAATAGTTTAGCAGTGGCTTTTGTTGTGATATTCTTCTTGCAGGCCGCCATGATGGCCATCTTCGAGAAACTGTCAACGACCACAAAAACATAGTCATTGCCATGCTTAGTAGAAGGAAGGCCTGACATGTAATCCATGGAGATGGATTCCCAAGGTTGACTAGGGGTAGGCAATGGAGTATAGAGGCCTTGTGTTAAGGTCCTAACCCGCACATAGGTAGATTAATGTATTCGGATG